>JAUTXW010001085.1:0-272500 GCA_030620095.1 Kuschelorhynchus macadamiae | reverse complement strand
AAAATATATTTTGACTGAGACTTAGACTTTGAGAGAGAGTTTGTTTTTATATTTTAAATTTTATATCTAGTCTCTTTGAGTTAATATAGGAAAAACCTAATTACATGTAAGAATTTGCTGCTGAAAATTTGGTTTCTTCAAGAACGTTTGCGATATCAGTTAATACTGAAATTTGTAGCCTTTAGATGCAAATTAGAGATGGGACATGTAACTCATTTTGATGATGCGCTTCACTGACTCTGGCTCACTTTACTAAGTCAGTTCACTGAGTCGGCTCAACTAAGCTGCGAAACGAAGGAGCGAAATACGGATATCGTGCTCGGCTAGTATGGCGAAGAATCACCGCGACGAATTGGTCAAGTTTAATGTTTTAATTTTTGTTATACAGTCTGACTATGCAGAGCATCTGTTGGAGATTTATCAAATAAATTAAGCTCTTATTTATTTCGTTTAAGACAGGTATTAAAACTTAATATTTGTATCATTAATATTAAAAATGACTTCACGATATTGCCGAAAAAAAGTCATCGTATGTTCTTTTCTATAATGTTAGAATAAATAATATTTAAGTTTATTACATTTTTCAACCTACATTATTTTCTTAAATAGTAAATTGCCTTATTTTGTATGCATATTTACCAATAGGCAGTTCCAACCATATCTAATATCTATATTTCTATTTATTTTACATCTAAACAACCGAAATAAAAAGATAAAACCTAAAAAGTTAAGTCGCGCCGCATCGAGAATGTAACAAACAGCACATATTGCAATGCAATTCGACTCTTTCGGCGGTCGGTGACTCTGCCGCTCTTCATCGTCGCAAGTCGTCGCCGCTCCGTTCGCTGTAAGTGAGAGGTGAGTCAGAATCGAAAAAGATCTGTACCGCGGAGCTGCTTCAGTGACTCACTTAACTGAGCTGATTCTTGGAACCAGCTCACTCCTGAGTTACACATCTCTAATGCAAATCCACGTTAAGGTCATCGCAAATAGCATTGACATCTGCAAGAATTTTTATTACATTATAGAAACTTAAACACCGTTAATTCCACTCTAAAATATCTGTATTTTTATCTTACTCTTTAACAGGCTAAAATCTAAATTGTCCATATTAATTAAACAACAAAGGGGTTCACTTAAGTTGAATAATTGTGCGAAATATAGATTGGACATGGATTATTCAAATTTTGATTTTCATAAGAGGTACTTAAACCTCATGTAAAATTTATTTTGGAAGAAGAAAGAATATTAAACCACAATTTAAAATTTAATTTTTCTAGCAATATTAATAAAAACACAAAAGAAAGGTTGGCGATCGAAGCCGAAAATATAATTCAAACTACTGATTATTAGCAATAAGAACATCTTACGCGCCAAAATAATAACTTTTTTGAATTAAGATTTTTTTTAAAACCCGATAATTATAAAAAAATTCATCTTGGCTCAATGATGTCCTCAGTAATGTAACTAAGTTTACGAATATTTATTCTACCAGAAATTCTGTAGACTTTGCAAATTATTTGAAGAATATTGCGGTTCTTCCTAGGGCTAGATTGGTTTCCTTGGACGTCAAGAATTTATTTCCTAGCATCCCGCCGACTGATTGCATCGACTTGGTGACTGGGTTGCTGAACAATACTAATTTGCCAAGATTAATCATGAATGACCTTATATTATTGCTAAAAACAGTTCTAGAACAGAATTTTTTTAAATTCATCAACAGGATGTTTGGTCAAAGCACGGGGTTGGCAATGGGTTCTTGCTTTTCCCTATTGTTGTATTGTTTTAGAACAATGCATAATGAATAGCATCTATTTGGATAAACTACTAGCTTATAAAAGATATATTGATATTTTTTTGATTTGGAAAGGCAGTGATCAAGAGTTCTCTTCTTTTTTTACAATTTGTTAATTCCCTACAAGAATAGATTACATTCACCTTTGACATGGATAATAATGGTAAAATTCATTTTTTAGATCTCCTTTTAGCAAGGAGTGATATTAAGATTCATTTTGATGTTTACAAGAACTGACAATATCATCCAATTTTGTTGTAACTCTCCTCCTTACAAATTTTCAGCACTTAATTCTTTTTTGTATAGACTATTTAAGTTGCTAATTTCTAAGATCTCTTTCACTAATGAACTCGGTATTATTAAGCAAATCCCTTTAAATAATGGTTTCCCTCTAAAAGCTTTTAATAAACTGTATTATAAATTCGTAAACAAATATAAACTTTCTTTTAATATGGTACAGAATAAGAACAAAATAAAAAACTACAGATCGATATCTTTTTTTGGAGCAATTAGCAAAATTTTTTAGACCATTTAATATAATGATATCATATAAAACCAATAATATGTTAAAACAACATTTAGTAAAAAAATAAAGATAAACTAGACGTTCTCGATACGTCTGGTGTTTATTCGCTGGAGTGTGGACAATGTTCAGCGGTATATGTGGAACAGGGACATAAAATATCCACCAGAATCAATGAACAACTGAGTCTTGTTAAAAAGTACAAAGGTTCTGATATTTTTAATAGTACATCAGCTTTCTCCAACCATTTACTCTCGTCAAATCACCAATTTTCACTCCCAGATAATGTTAATATAATCCACGAATGTGACAAGGGTACCCGAAAAAAATGGAAATTACTAGGACAAAAAGGAGTCCAATATTAACTTGTGTCAACGAGATTTTTAATTTTGGACCAAATTTAATATTTAATAACATCAAATAATATGTTTAAAGATAGATCCCCTCTTTTTCTTGTTGCTTACTTGCAATGTCTAACCTCATCTCTGCTTCACGCTTGTCCTGTTTGGTAACATCGTTATGTGTAAATTTACTGTTAGGCGTCTTTAAGGTATTTTAATTAAATCTTATTATTTTATTGATGTATACTATTTTATTGTTGTGTAATTGGAATGTATTTTTTACTTGTAGGCCTGATAACGCTTGGTTGGGCGAAACACTTAGTCTAAATTAAAAGTGTATAAAAAATATATTTGACTGAGTCAAATGTCAAAGTCAAAATATAGCTTTATTATCAAATACAAAAAGTGTTGACAAAGCCACCAATTATAATAAGTCAAAGGTTAGAAAAAAGTTAGACTAAAGGAAAAAAGAAAAATATTAACATTAGATAAACATTACATTTGTGCAAGGTCCTTTTTAAAACTATATAAGCAACTGATACATATCTATATATATATATATATATATATATATATATATACATATATATACACATACATACATACATACATACATACATATATATATATATATATATATATATACATATATATATATATATATATATATACATACATACATACATACATACATATATACATACATACATACATACATACATACATACATACATACATACATACATACATACATACATACATACATACATACATACATACATACATACATACATACATACATACATACATACATACATACATACATACATACATACATACATACATACATACATACATACATACATACATACATACATACATACATACATACATACATACATACATACATACATACATACATACATACATACATACATACATACATACATACATACATACATACATACATACATACATACATACATACATACATACATACATACATACATACATACATACATACATTCATGTACATAAGGCATACATACAATAAAATTTTTCATTATTCATATATACAAAAAAAAGAAAAACTTACATATTTATAACAGTATACTTAGATCTAGTCCAGTCTCTCAGCATAATATTCGTTAAGGCTGTAATATGCCTTCTGAACTAATAACTTTTTTGTTTTTTTCTTAAATTTATTAAAGCATGACTCGTTTTTAAGGACAGCAGGAAAATGTTTAAACAATTTTTTACAACCATACACAAAAGAATTTCTAAATTGCTCAGTTCTTGGCAGTGGTAATGTTAGCATATAAATTTGGCGAGTGTTATAATCGTGAGTATGTTGATGTATATGACGCCTTTTTTAATCTTGAAAATGTTAAGGTTAGTTAAATTGTTAATGTATAATAGGAATAAAATAGAACCCAAGACAGATCTTTGTAGCACCCAGAGCTGTGAAAGTTCCTTCAAAAAAGTGTCTAGTTACTTTTAAAGTTACTTTCTGATGTAACTAGATAATCGAAGATACTAGTAATTTTATGAAAAATAGTAGCTAGTTCTTGGTTACTTTCTAAAAGTAACTGGATTACTTTTGAAAAATGAATGAATTAATGAACTAAGTTACTTTGAGAGTAACTACTTACTTTAAAAGTAACTAATTACTTTTGAAAAATAACTAGTTACTAGTAACTATTTACTTTTAAACTAACTAGTTACTTAAGAAGTAAGTAATTTTAAGAGTTGCAAGTTATTTTTAATGTAATTTGGTTAAAATATCTAGTTCAATGTCAAGTTACTTTGTAATGACTTCCTTACTTCGGAAGCAACTAGTTTTTCGCTTTACCTTCGTTGTAGGAGTAAATTGTTGCTTTGGTCATATACAGGGTGTCCCAAAAGGTCCTACCAATAATTAAGGAATACATAGATTTGATCAAAATATCTCGATTTAGCCATACTTGCCTTAGTCCAAAAGTTAATATTAAGAAAGATACAGGGTGATTAAGTTAAAATAAGTAATAAGTGAGACGTATTGAATCACGTTTTATCTACGACCGTTTTTCATCCAAATTTGCAGTGATTTCACGATTGTGATATTCTGATTTTTGCACCAGGTGTGTAATATTGTGTACTAAGTTTATATAGTTAATATTTTAGCGAAATTCCTTCTGATTTTAAAGCTATTTCACTTCTACTTCTAAACAATAGACAACAAAAGGTATTTATATTGTTGGTTTTTAAATTTTTTTCTCCTCTCGCCGATAAGCGCAGCGAGTATTGTCACATAGTCCAGCAAAATAAGGATTTTGATATGAAGTTTACAATTATTGATTTTCAACTGTAGTCCACCAACTTAAGATCCAACAGTAAAATAAAATGTCTAAATGCAAGTCTTGTGATGCTACTGAAACAGATTCATACTCGCTTGCAAAGTGCGATATTTGCGCGACTTATTTATGTGTTGATTGTTCTACCCTGACATGCTCAGAACAAAGGGGTATAACGGTCAAAAAAAGATTGCCATCCACAAAATACACATGCAAAGATTGTTTAAATAAAAATAAAGGAGAATATGGTCAGAATACAACGCCGGATATTTCTTCTTTAATGTAGGACGTCAAATCACTGTGTAGCAAGCAAACGGATAAGATTGGAAAGACAATAAAATTGGTAGAGACCAATTATCAAAATATAGTGAGTGTTAAGGAAGTCAGTTCTCATTTGAAGTTTCTCTACGATATAATTATAAAATCGCTCAATGTATTGAAAAACACCATTAAAACTTCTGGTAATGCCCAAAGTGAATGTATTGGAAAGGGTTTCTCTGAATCAAATGAAAAAATAGACAAAATTCTTAGTAACTCTGAGACTTATAACTTAAAGCTCCAAGAACATACTGGGTTGCATATGGGAAGTTCCCAGAAGAACAATACAGATTCTGACTTTTTTGATGAATATAATAGAAAAATGAGAGATTGGGAGGACAAAAGATTTTAGGGACCATAGCAAGAACTTAAAACACAGCGAAAATGTAGCTAAAAATAACAACAAAGTGACAGAATTATGATTTAAATCTTTGCCCAGTCAGAATGAGAAAAATGAGCCCTAACTTATTGCAAAAAAACCTAGAAATTCAAGTACTAAATAAATATATATAGGGAACCTTGATATTACAATGACAAAGGACCACCTCCAACGATACCTTAGCTTAAAGTTTGTAGGAATAGAGTACACTGTTGAGAAAATAAATACTAGATCCAGGGAAACTACAAGTTATAGAGTTGAAGAGACGAGGTTCTTGATTTATCTAACTGGCCAGATAATCTTATAGTGAAAGAATTTTTTCGGTACAATAGACAAAGAGGTTATAGAAACGATAGCGGCCAATACCGAAGAAAAGTCTTCGGAAACCGAAATTGAGTTATCCAGTCATTCTATAACAACATCAGGCACTTAAAATATTCACTTTACTACCAGAATATGAGGGGCATAAAAACTAATTTAACACCGCTAAAGGCCTCAATGGCAGTGTCAGATTATGACTTTATCACTGTTACGGAAACTTGGCTAAATGATTCAGTTTTTACAAGTGAGATTAGTGATAGTTTTAATATTTTCCGAAAAGATCGTGATAGAGAGGCTACTGGACAGAATCAGTACGGAGGTGTCTTATTGGCAGTGGCAAAACATTTCAAAGCAAGGGAACACAACATTTTTGACGATTTTCCAGGATTTTTTGGCATTTGCGTCCAAGTGTGTGATATTCGAGATAAAATTCAAAATTCAAATTCAAATTCAATTTATTATCTTATTGACCATATACATATGATTTAAGATTCGTCATGAAAATAAAAGTAGACCTATATTAAACTTATATAGGAATACTAGATTTAAAATTGTGTATACATACATAATAAGACACAATACAATACAATAAATAAGTCCATTAAGGGTATATAAATAAATAAATAAATAATGGAATCGCTACGTTAATTATAGGAAAAACAAGGCGAAGTTTTTTACGAATTTGGATTTAGGAAGTCCTTCAGGGTGTAGAATGTGCCATCAATCAGGAACGCTTTGAGTCTTCTCCTAAATGCCCCTGCTGATTTTTTTCGTTTTATTCCTTCTGGTAATCTGTTAAATATTCTGACACATGCATAATATGGGGATTTTTCGAACATCGTTGTTTTATGTTTAGGATAGACCAGATCATTCGCATTTCTTGTGGGGTAGTTGTGGCTTTCTCCGTTTTCTCTGAACTCGCTTTTGTTATTAAATACATAGGTTGAACATTTGAGGATATAGATTGATGTAATAGTTAGGTATACATTATATACAATATAAGATATATTGTTTAAAAGTATCCTTGCATGTTTCCATTGGCTTTAGACCAAATATTAGTCTCAACAAGCGTTTCTGGGCCATAAAGACCCTGTTTACATTAACTGCCTGTCCCCAGAGTATGACATTATAGCTTAGATGTGTATAAGCTAGGGCATAATAGGTTGTTATAAGGGTACTAGGGGGTATACTTTGTTTTAGTTTTAGAATTGCAAAATAGGCTTGACTGAGTTTTGTGCAAACGTGGTCAATTTGGGGTTCCCAGGATAGTGTTGAGTCCAGCTGCGTTCCCAAGAACTTCGTGGAAGATCCCGCATGGTCGAGCTGAATTTTCGGTTGTGTTTTGTAGAAGTGAACATGTACTGTTTTTGTTTGGTTAAGGATAAGTTGGTTTGAGAAGCACCAATGGCTCATTTTGTCACAGACCTCGCGGATTTTATCGAAAGCTATTGACTTGTCTGCTGTGGATATAGCGACTGTTGTGTCATCCGTAAATTTTACTGTTATATCTGGCAGAGAGAGATCATTGATGAACAACAGGAATATGAGAGGGGCAAGCACTGATCCTTGTGCTGCGCCAACATCAATATTGTATTCTGGTGAGGTGCAATCCTCAACTTTAACAAGTAGTCTTCTTTCGGATAGGAATGACATAAGTAGTGACAGGGTGTTGCCTCTTATACCGACCGTATATAGTTTTTCCTCCACAAATTTCAAATTTAGGGTGTCAAAGGCCCTTGACAAGTCGAAAAACATGCCAACAACAATGTGTCCCAGTTCCAGTTCCCGATGCACGAAGTCGATGAGTTTAAACGACGCTGTTTCGGTTGACTTGTTTTTGCGAAACCCATGCTGATTATCCTGTATTACCCCGAACCGATCCAGGAAGCTGACCAATCTGTTATTCAAGATACGCTCGAATATTATTGAGAACACGCTAAGAAGTGATATTGGTCTATAGTTTGAAATGTCCATATGGTTTCCTTTCTTGAATACCGGTATTATAGTCGCAAGTTTAAGCGCAGATGGAAAGGTTCCTGTATCGAAGGAACAGTTTATTAAATGCTGGAGTGGTTCCTCCACCTCGGAGCAGACCTCCTTCAGCACCCTCACTTGAATCCCATCAGGGCCAGTTGATTTTTTATTTTTTAGATTTTTTATAACCGCACTTATCTCATTTTTTGTTACCGGCTGCAGGTACATCGAATTAGGCTGTGGTTTAGCCACAGTGGGGTTTTGTGAGATACGATTTTTGAAGTGATCTTGAACTTTAGCCTCTGCAATTGTTGCGAAATATTTACCAAATGCTTCAGAGACCTCCTGTTGATTATTTATCTGGACACCATCGATGACTAATTGAATTGGTTGTGTTTATCGGTTTTTGTTTAATTCTGTGTTTACTATGTTCCATATTTCTTTTGTTTTGTTCTTGGATGTTTTTTTTTATTGAAGTTTATTTTTGTTTCGTTGATTTGTGTTTTATAGCGTTTCTTCATTTCTCGATAGTATTGCTATATTTCGTTGGTATTTATTTGCTTTGCCAAACTGTAGGTGTCTTTTAGTAGATGTTTTTGGGTTGTTATTTCATTTGTTAGCCAGTGGGGTTTTGATTTAGATGGAGTAAGTGTTCTTTCTGGGCATGCCTGATTGAAATGCCATAGAAATGTTTGTATAAAGTTGTTAAAGCAGTCATTTATGTTTTCCTCTGTGAAGCACCATGGTTCCTTTTGAAGTCCGACTTTTAGGTTGTTTATATTAATTTCAGACAATATGCGCATTGTTCTTGGTTTATGTTTTCTAGGCGGTATTTGTGCTGGAGTTTTAATATCAAGTATTTGTAGGAAGTGATCGGATATGTGTTCTTCTATCAATTTGAATTCTACCAGTGATTTGTTTATGCTGGTCGCCATGTAATCTATAGAGGAAATTGAGATGCCCAATGGGGATGTGAAGATTCTCGTTGGTACGTCGCAGTGATCTGTCAGACAGAACGAGTTGAGTAAGTCTTTCAGTAGGTTGAAATTGTGTTCATGCTTTTTTAGACTGTCAATATTCAGATCTCCATATAGTACAATATTTTTGCACGTTTTCGAATATATAATAATATAAGAAGGTCCGTTGCTTGTTGGATAAATATATCTAGGCAGCCCGTGGGAGGTCTGTAGACTGTAATTATTGCCGTCGTCTGTTCTGCAGCTGTTATTTGAGCCGCACAGCATTCTATTTGTAGTTCAACACTAAAATGTATTGCTTTTTCCAGTGCCTTGGTTGTGACTCCTGCTTGGGTGTAAATAGCAACTCCACCGTGAATGTGCTCTTTTCTGGAGAAATGAGTTGTCAAGTTATAGTCTGGGATAGTCATTTTTATATTATTGTAGTGTATGTACCTGCTGGAAACAATAGTGAGTATCTAAGGTCATTTTATGACAGCTGTGAACAAAATTTACTAGATAAAAAGTGTATAATCGTAGGAGGCTTTAATATATCAGAATATAGTAGCAATAAAAAGTGTAGTCATTTGGATGATTTAAAGTTATTCTTAGAATTTAACACCTATTCCCAATTTAATTATGTGAAAAATAAAAACGAACATATTCTAGATTTAGCTATTAGTAATTTTACTCAATTAATTGTGAATAAGGATGATGTGCCTCGTTTGCCAGAAGATGACCATCATCCTGCTCTATCTGTTGATTTTAATTTTGAGAGAAAATGCTACTCCCATGAGTATTTTAATAGCATAGTGAATTACAATTTCAAAAAAGTCAATTTTGATCGTTTATAACAGGAACTCAACAGTCTACATTGGTCTGAAGTTATTAATCAAGACAAGGTAGACATAGCAGTAAACAAATTCTATGAAAAAGTATACAATGCATTTGATTTATGTATTCCTAGGGCGAAACACTCTTTGGTATAATTACAGTATAATAAAAAATATAAAACAGAAAGATAAATTCAGAAAAAAATTCAAAACAACTGAATACAGACAATGGGAGTTGAATTACAGAGAGTATAGGCATCTAGTAAAGGCTCAAGGCACAACTGCTTATCTTCACTATCAACAATGTATACAGGATGAAATAAAACAAAACCCTAAACATTTTTCGCAATTTGTAAATGGTCAAAAAAGCAGCTCTGTCATTCCAGATAATATGATTTTAAACGAACAAGATATGAATGATACCCAAAATATAGTGAATGCCTTTGCTCAGTATTTCAGCTCTACATATACGGTAAATAATGAAATGGAGCAGTTAAGTTCCACTTCTGTAACTTCAGCAAGTAGTTTTGGTTTCTTAGCAATTACGGAGATTGAAATCAAAGAGGCAATTAAAATACTAAAAGTAAAATCAACAGCGACTGATAAGTTGCCTTCCTATATTATTAAAGGTTGTGTTGACTCTTTCATAGAGCCATTAAAATACATTTTTAATCTTTGTTTAAAGCAGAGTACCTTCCCAACAAAGTGGAAAGAAAGTAAGGTTATTCCTATATTTAAAAGTGATAACAAAAATCAAATTTAAAATTATCAGTCTGTCAGCATTGTTTCACCATATTCAAAAATACTTGAAATTATTATTAACAGAATTTATGGTGATGTTGTATGATTTCAAATCAACAGCATGGTGCAACCGTGGGGTAACCATTCAACTGTCACTAATTTAACAACTTTTACTCAGTTTATTCAGGAGTCCTTCAAAAATGAATACCAAGTAGATGTAATTTATACAGATCTAGAAAAAGCATTTGATAGGGTAAACTTCGGAGAGATAATAAAAGCTCTCCATAATTTCGGAATTGATAATAATATTGTTGCTCTGATTTTATCTTATCTAAATAACAGAACTCTGTTAAGCTTAAAGGCTTTAGATCACAAGTGTACAATCCTACTTCAGGGGTGCCTCAAGGTTCAAATCTTGGCCCCCCTCTGTCTTTATTAGTTATTAATGATATAGGTACTAATCTTAACTTCTCCACTGGACTTATCTTTACTGATGATTTTAAATTGTTTTGTTTTATAAAAAATGAATCGGATGCACAAAACTTACAAATGGATTTAGATGCAGTGGTGCGTTGGTGTGGGAACCATGGTCTACAGTTAAATGTCAATAAATGTGCAGTAATGACATTCTCTTGTAAAAAACAGATAATTTTAATTATTTAGATCTAGGTATATTTTTTGATTGTAAGTTAAGTTTTAGTGATCATATTAGTAACGTAACTGTTAGTGCGGTAAAAATTTTGGGATTTATTATAAGAAATTGTAAATTTTTTAGTAGTATCTATGCAATAGTTGCTTTGTATAAATCACTGGTGACTTCAATATGCATGTATCATATGGGAGTCACAACAAACCTACCTAAATTTTACCGTTTTCGAGATATTTGCTATTTTATTACTTGAAATAGCCCCGTGTATTCACTATTTAGGATATTGGAGTTTTATCATTTTTATAAAGTCGGCTTTTATCAAACAATAATCAATTGGAATTAACGCATCTGTCGCAAAGAAACATATTAGCTTTTTTTCTGAACAGTTTATTAAAATTTATAAAAATGATAAAACTTGTAATATGTTAAATGATGAATGCGGCTGCATCATTAAGTAATAAAACAGCAAATATCTCATAAATAGCGAACTTTAGAGAGATTTATAAAATATAGCTTTTTTTGGGAAATAGGACAGTAGCATCTATTTTTTCTATACAAAGTTCTTTAATTTTGTATATAAAAGAGTTATAACATTTTTAAGAGTGAAGAGTAGTGTTCATAGCGCCCTCTACAAGTTACATCAAAATTGAAGGCATATTATTATTACTGGCTATAAAAATCCATTATCACCAATTTTCACTTTAATATCTCACAAATCAGAGATATTATTTTAAAAAATCGAAAATAAATTTTAACTTTCTCACCTTGTATCTTTCTGAATATTAACTTTTGGACTAAGGCAAGTATGGCTAAATTGCGATATTTTAATCAAGTCTATGTATTCCTAAATTACTGGTAGCACCTTTTGCAAAACCTGTATATGTATAGCTCGTCCCGGATAAGACACACTCCAGAATTATTACGAATTGTAAGAGATACAACATAGTAACTAGTTACCGAAAAGTATCGTTTTCATCAAGTTACTCAGAGCTCTGGTGGTACTTCACAAAAAATTGTAGTTGAACTAGATGTTTCAACCTACTACTAACTGATTCCCATTCTCCAAATTCATATATGAGTTTTTTTTTATAGCAATTGCCCTGGAATCCATAACACTAACTTTTAAAGGAGAACTTTATGATTTAATTGAAAGCTTTGGAGTAATCGTAAAAGAAAAGGGTAACTATATCTTGACCATTCAAACCAAAACAATTTTTTTTCTAGAAATGAAAAAATTGTATTTCTGGTACCCTCTGATTTTGAAAGCCAAAATGAAATAACACAATTTTTCTATTATCTTTGAGAGTGTATGTAATAGTGATATTAGGCTAAAGTTTGAAGGACATTCTTCATCACCTCCTTTATGTATTGTCATTATTAAACCTGTCTTAAGGCAGTCCAGAAAATAGCCCCTTTAAAAACCATTATTTATACTTTTAATCAAACAGCTTAAAGCAGTACTAGGTAAGTTTTCAAAGATTTTTGTTAACATGCATTTGGCAGCATTTTTGTTCTCAGATTTTATTTCCCTTATAGGTTCCAAAATTTCTAGTTGGTCAGTATTTAAAAGTACCAAATTCTCTGTGATGATCAAATGTAAAGAAGACATTGGATCCTCAGCCCTTGGTATATTTTCTGTTAACTTTGCTTCAACAAAGCAATAATATTAAATAAATACATCTGGATGAATATTATTTTGTAGAGTAGTTTTAATACTTTTTGTATGACCACCTTTAAGTTCAATTATTACTTATCAGTTTGCTCTTGATTTATTTTATTTTATACCTTAATTATATCTCTAGTACATAAATTCAGCCCTTTTAATTGATTTTCTATTAAAAAGAAAACTTAAATAACTATATTTAGTAGTGAGTCAGATAGAACTATTGAAGTGCCTACTATGGAATCATCTGATTCTTATCTAAATTTAGAACTTGAAACAGATGATTTTTAAATATTTGTGAAGCAAATGACTTTGTCTTAGTAGTCTTTAAATTTCAAAAGTGAAAATCCATAATGTCAACAGGATTAAAAAACAACACAGAGTATGAAGTGACCTGATTTAGGCATAAGAGAGGTTCAAAATTCGTAGAGCCTGATTAGACTGTAGCGAGGTTATCACAGTCTGTTTTTTGTCAACTACTACAATAATGTTACAAAGTAACATGTTTAAATAGTCATTTGTGGCATTTCTCAGAAATGGTTGGCATTGTCAATGGAGATGCCTTTTAACTTCATTTTTATTTTCAAATGAATGGGTACATCACATTTAAATGCTATCGCCAAAAAGTGTGGGTAATATTTTTTTTCCAATATTACATCAATTTCAGCAAAAAGTCACCTAATCCTCCTCACATTCCCCTATATCATATATGTACCATTAGTACACACCACAATACTATCATACATGTGCCAACGGTACACACCACAATATAACAAGATTACAAAATATGAGTTTGTATATATTGCAGAAATTGCACCCACTTGAACCGATCTGCTTCAAAGGGGTTTGAATGAAACCTGTATTTATCACGTAATACTAGATTGCATGCATAAATCCAAAACGTCAATTCACTATTGTACAATAAACAAGCAGTGTAGAAAGAGATGCAAGTAATGGAAAATGACAATTTTAGAAGAAATATTATTAAAACCAAAGCTTTAAAACTGTGGCCATTTTAATTTAATAATTGATGGTAATTAAAACCACACAAAAGAATAAAACAAACTCTGCATACAAAAAAGGTTAAGGCAGAAATCTGATATAAAACTGAAAAAATATAAATCAAATCTGATACAATCCCCGTCTTTATCATGTTAAAAATATTCCAATCCAGTTCATTTGAAGTCAATGTGAAAAAATTCAGGGCTGAGTTGAAACTACATCATATTGGTTCAAGTGGATGCAATTTACGTGATATATATACATACCCTATGACATTGTGTCCTGTATATGCAAATCAATTTTATACTTACCTAGGTAAAAATACTTAATATTCTTTTTTAAATGAATGAAAAATTTGCAGTAAAAATTTAAACCATGAATAACAGACTTAAAAATTATTTGATTTTCTAATAAGGTTTTTAAAACAGGAAACGGGATTATCACTGAGATTAAAAGATTTGACAATCCATCATGCTAAACATGGGATTATTTTATAAAAGTTTGCCTTTGAAATAGGTACTACAATTTGTTAGGATTCATTTATATATCAATTTATTAATTTGTGAAGACCTAAATTGGCATTAACCAATATATTTGAGGTAGGCATAAAGAGAAGATATTGTAAGCAGTAATTAGAATACATATATATTAACATTAATAATTTCAACAGTAATAACCTGGTGAATATTAAAAGGAAGTAGCTGGATTGGTAAATACTAAGTGAAAAGGTAAACAAAAATAGAAGAGATGGAGAAAGGAATGAAGGTGATCTGAATTAAGAATAATTAAAAACCCATAAATCAATGAGTAATTTTGGTCAGGGTTAAAGGTCATGTGAGAGATTAGATGACAATAACAATGGTGATAATTTATAAATTATATATTGATAACAAAATCTTTACATTAATAAAATATACCCATTTAAGATATTGCTATACGAGTATTAGGTACTTGATCTGAATTTATGAAAAAACAACACCTTAAACAAGATGCAAAACATGTTAAATCTATATGCTCAATTTAAAACTACAACTACTGACTGTTGAACTATATAGTGATTAGTCGGATACTAAAGAATATTGTTATTTCAAACTTATATGCTACTCAACATGTTTGTTGATGCCTATTTTTATAAAAAAAAATGCTTATATAGAGATTCGCCTACCTGCAACACAAATCTGATGAAATCCTATCCCTGATGTAGTTGTTTGGTTTGATGCTTGTTCCATTTTTAAAATTACAGCTAAAATCAACAAAACGCTCTGCTTTATTTCAACAACTTGAATATTTTCATAACATCATGGATGACTGCCCTTGCTTCATCACACAAGTACTTACCAATATCTAATTAACGTTACATGCTCAGTGTTCACAACCAATTTCACAGAAAAGGAGAATAATAATGCTGTATATTTAAATCTTATCCGCACAAAAGTATATACTTAAATCAAATTAAATGATAGTAGAAATTTGCAAAAATGAGTGGTGACGTTTCATTAAGTATTTTTATTTCCACAATGATCTTCCGCGAAGTTGAAGAGTCCCACGTGATATCTTTATTTGTCTTAATAATGTATTACAACAATACTTATCTATTGACAAAAAGGTTTTTCACCCAAAACAATAATTTAAATTAAAATTAGTCATATCCACCATTTTCAGCACCAGCCAAAACCAAAACCTCTCTACAAACGTCATAAGTCATTTGTCAATAAGAAAATAAATGAAGAACAAATACAAACCAGTGTTGCCATTTTAAGTTTTTTTATTGTACTAGATTTGTCTAAAGATTGTACTAGATATGAATTTTATTGTACTAGACAGTCAGATTTTGTTTTTATTTCAAGTAGTGCGTAGTGATCGGACACTATCGATAGTTTCCGATATTCCCATGAAATACTATCGATAGTACTATTGAAACTATACCAACGTCGTTTATACGTAGTAGAGTGATATATTTCACTTATACCTACTTTTTATTGAAAAAAAAAACATATTTGAAATAAAAAAAATATATATATTAAGCAGCAAATGATCAAACACAATTAACTAATAATGCTCATAACTGCTGCAAAAAGATGACGATGTCCAAATTTTCTGCTTTTAGACGGTTTCTCTTCTCCGATAATATCTCTCCCTCAGTTGAAAATATTCGTTCAAACACAATCAGTAAACAGGGACATAAGAAAACAGGAGACAGGAAGCACCCTTGAGGTGGCGTACGTATATAATACAAAAATTAATTAGGCAACGTTCAAAACCGATTTATGAGTGCTGAATTTCTATTTACGTTTTAATAAATTAGGTTGATTTTCAATTTTAGTTTTTTAAATCGTATATTTCGTAAATTTCAATCTGAAAAATATTGTGAGTTTAAACAATCGGTGGTTACTTAAAACAAACGATAATTTACGAAAGTAGCATACTATCGATAGTATCCGACCACTAATAGTGAGTACCTACATGTAATATAATAAAAATGTATTCGGGTTAAAAAAAATCTTCTATTTGCACATTGTAATACCCTTATACTTTAAAGAGATCAAGGCATAGCCTCAAATAAACTCTTAAAAGATTATTTTAGTTCAAATTTATCAAAATTGTCTGTATTAGGGAGATGTTGTTAAAATAAAAACTTATTATTAAATGTACTTTGACCTGTAGAAAAAGACTTGACTTGACTTATTTTTTGAACAACCTTAGTAAAACAATTGTTTTGTAAAATGACATATCTCTACCATTATTTTATATTACACCAAGAGTAAGTACTTCGTTGATGCAAACTATTGGCATCATGATTCATGAGACAAGCCGACAACTGACAACAGCATATATTTCAATATGCTAATTTGCGGCTAATTCTCACATGATTCCGTGACAATTGTGTATGTATTAGGTGGTCCAACAAAACAGCTGACTGCTGTCAATATGGTTGGCGTAGGACAAACATTGTTTTCTTCCATATGAGCCCGTGATAACGTAAAAGGAAATTTTAAGTATTTTTATATATATTTAGTGAGTGCATTTTTGTGTGCTGGACCATTTTTTACAATTGTGAGATTACTTTAAACTTAGTTGTGCAAAGTGAATATTTTTTTGAAGCTTCATACTTGTAATCCTGAGTCTGAAATTTCCACCCTTTATAATTTAAGAACTTCCATTCCATCCTGAATGTATAACAAGGTCTTTCTTTATTCGGTCATAGGTTTCGCCGAGAGACACTTTTAACAAATCTTAGTATTAAGTTAGTAATAACCCTGGATATGGTTATCGTAGCTTCATTTATACATAAAATGAAAATTTGTAAAAACTGTTACAATCATGCTTGGATAATATCAATATAAAAAGCATACATTATTTAGTTCCTAGAGTATGTAATAAAATACGATGAATTCGTTAAGTTTAAGATTTAATGTAAAAAAATATGTATTACTTGTATATTGAATTTAAGAACTATGAGTTTTTTAAGTAGGAATACTTTGCTTTTCCAAACAAAAAAAAATTACATACTTGCATAAAGGTAAAAATTATTTAAAAAATCTCGTTCAAGATGGTATATACAAATACTGATATTTATTTAAGTCCTCTAAAACATAAAAACTGATACGGCATTGAAATATGTAAATGTAAAAAAAGCAGTATAACTTTTTCAACCAACGATTAGATATATCTTTGATTCGAATCTTGATTGAGAATCATAATACTAACTAGAGTAATTTTAGTTTTTTAATAAATGATTAATATGAAATGTCTTGCACACACTTGGGCCTAACTTAATTTAGTAGTATATAAATTTAGAGTTGTTAAGTAATACTCGTCACAGGTACAAGCTAGGAACAGCTTGTCATGGGTATTGGATCTCAAACATATCGGTTTCCGTTCCTACACCTAGTATTTTTACCAGCTTGCCGCGATCCCGCGAGGCGCATATATTTAGATATGCAACAACACATCATTCATCAAACGAAAAAGCTCTTTGAGCTTCAGCTTTTCTCGGCGGCAGCGTGGAAAAAGCCCCTCCCATAATGTTTTATTTACAGTTGAAGCAACCGGCTTCTGTGTGTCTTTCTTGAACACACTCATTTTTTAATCAACGAAATAAATTAAACTGACTTATAACAACTGCATTACTACTGTAGTACATTAGCAAGTATATTCACTGTGACTCAAACGCTTGTCACACGTATTTTATTCTATTCTGCTCCTGCTCCGCTAAACCAGTATTTCTATATGATAGTATTTTTCCTACAAAAGGAACGATATTGTAATTAGAAATAAGAAATCTACGAATTAGATTATTCGCAAATCAGGCGGAAATATTAACTAATTTTAGATTTGATAGTTTTAATAGGTGAATCTTAAAATATTTAGCACAAACAAGCCGATTTTTATGACAAAAATACCAAGGTCGTTTTAAATATAAAAGAAATTTATAAATTTATAAGCTTAAATACGAAATTTGTAAAAATGTGAGCCAATTCGTTCATTTACTTTTTTCGAATTTGTACGGAATAGGTACTGTTTTGATGACATATATAATCATAATCAATGAGCCGCAGCCTGCGATACTTGAAACCGCCGTGTAGTCACGGTTTCAACGACTCGAACCTCCAAGCCGTGAAAAGTATTTTGTCACAGGTAACAGGTATGAACTTAGAACAGGAACAGGACGTACCTGTTTCAACAAAATACTGATTTTCGTCATCTCTACATAAATCATCTTCTTATTGCAGTAATACGCTTCAGCTACATCGACGAAAGTTCATTCTATCATTTTTCATATTTAAAATTGAAAATTTTTTAAACTTAAAAATAAAAGTAACATTGTCTCTTATTCCAACACTTCCACAATTTGCAATACCACAAAAAGTAGGCATTTCAAGGTAAAAAAAAAAGAAAATAATTAACAAAAATCCCATATACTACCGTGCAAAAATTCGATTTGTTTTTCCTACGCCCGTCAAAAACAGCTGATCGGTGACGTTCGCCTAACAGATGGTTGGAGTGCCCTATTTCTTTTAAAAATTGGACTCCGTTTTGGTTAGGCCTGTCTGGCATTTTTTTGGGTTCATATAAAAAAAGGTAAACAAGCAAACGTTAACATAAAACTATGCAACAAAATCGAAACTTATAAAGGAAGTACACATTTGTGGTAGGTGATAATTTTGATGTTGGAACTAAATTTATCGTTTATAACCTATTATACAAAAAACTATCTAACAAAACACCAAAAAAAAGCAGATAAAGAAAAAGTTTGACGTAATTTTCATTATGATCCACGCTTTAAAGGGAACGGTTATACCGTTGGACATAGGATGCATTCATAAAACTTAACCGTTATTTCGTTGTGCTCTGTGCAGCGTTATTCAGTGAGACACAATATTTTGAATTGAAAAACGTCTGTAATTTTTAAATCCTAATTCTATACTTACCAATGGCCATCCTGTCGTAAACATTTTCGTCACCTGTAATAAAATACGTTTTATTTTTCCACAAATTTTCTACATCAAAATTGGCCATTTTTTTAATAAAACGCGCGTCCAGAACGTAACATGTTGTGGTGTAGTGTGGTTAGAACTCTTGTATTTTGATCTATCTTCCACCACAGGTTCCAGTGTTAGGACTTTTTTGTTTACCAGCTTTTTAAGAAATCCGTAACGTTGACAGCTTTGAATTGTTTTCAATTGACATTTTTACAATAGAAAAAATGTTTTAATAATGTCATTACTTAAAGTGAAATCTGTTGCAAGCTTAGTAACTCTATAATGGATGTTTAAATCTTTGCCTTTTCTAACAATGTTGATCTTAACTCCTAATAACCAACACAACACAAAATGTTACTAAATCGAAGGGAATTTTAAGAGCGCCGAGAAAACCGAAGTAGCGGGAAAGGACCGGTTTGCTTAACTCACGTTCTCAAAACGGTTCCAGAACTGTTAAGTATTATGAATGCGGCAATTAATACGTAATAACGTAAAACAGTGATTTAACAATAATTCACGTTGAAGTACAAAATTAGAATTAAAATTCCCATCACTGAAGTTTTAACAATTTGTTCTTATTTTGTTTATAAAAGTTTTACACCTTATTACAAATAATGAAAAATTATCAATTTTTCCTAATTTCGCATGAAAGAAAATCAAATATCCTAGGCACCAGTACAAACGCAAATCTGTAAAGTTAAAAGAGTTTATACAAATGATAAGAAAGTATATTTGCTTCTAACATTTAGATACCATATTTTAACAAACTGTATACTTAAAGCAACAATTTCTTTGTGCTCTTGTATGGTTTTGTTGTAACTATCCGTTAAAACGTTTATTAGACTTCCAGTGACCGCTCTCCAAGAGCTACTATGACTGTTAAACTAACAAACACCACTATATATGCTTATCCACAATTATATCCAGATACTTTGTATACGGGTATAATTACGATAAAAGCGTAACGATGATAATTTTAAATCGGTACGCTCCCGTCCTTAAATATGCCTAACCACGCTGAATATAAGTGAGGATAAGAACAGTTATGACCGAAAAGTGAAGCATTTGAAAAATATGTTACCGGACTGGTCGAATCTGCACATGCGCAAACCATTTTGTCGAAATTTAATTTTTATTCACAAATTCAGCCAACTGCCAACCAATATTTACTTATAACGAACCGTTAAATAGGTATCAACTATTCTATATTGAAATGAAACATGCGGCAGCCATGTGAGATTCTGACTCTTTAGTTTAGTGCGTCAACCGGATATGTATTTTTTGGTTCCAAAGATTACTAAGAAATATTTTGTTGTCCTAATAACAAATCAGTCTTAATTTATATATTTTTTAAATGTAATAATCGGAACTTAGTAAAAATATCATATGCTCTGCAATAGCCTAGATGGCAGTAGCGCCTGTAATCATTTATTGTTCATAGTTGTTGGGTGGTTAGCTTAGCACCGGCTTTTAAACCGTCTCTGTGTTCTTAACATAAGTGGTTTCACGTGTTTGATTTACCTGCCTTGTTTCGGGGAGAGGCGGGAGCCTCAATCACTCAGTGTGTAAACTAACAACCCTGCTAGAAAGGGAGCAAACGTGTGAGGTCTAGTTGTTCTTGTGTTTTATCCTGTTCATCTGCCAAGTTATACATAGAATATAAGCGTAATGGCCGTTATGTGGTGGGGCTTGAAAGAAAAGACCATCTCAAGATACCAGTAGTACTCTCAAGGGCAGTTAATGGAAGCCAAGAGCTACAGAAATATAAAAAGATTTAAAAGAAAAATTTAAAAAGATATCTGGAATTAACGGGGTGCACCGGGAGTTTAAAGCACGCCATCCGGACATCCCATGTATAAAGTCTTGGTCGTATAGTTCTAGCAGCTCAAGGCCGTAACCGGAGAAAGAAAGAATCTGCAACCATTCCCGCTTATCACAACAAAGATTGTTAAATGTGCTTTGTATTGGTTCTGGGTTTCTTACAGTAGTGTAGAAACAAGTTTTGCTAAATGTTTAGCATGGGCTTCCTGGCTCGGTGGTAGGACACTCGGCTTTGGATGCAGCACATATTTGCCCGAATCACCGTTCAGATGGATGACTTTTTTTAGATTTTTTCTTAACAAAACATAATTAAGGCACCATACCAAACTGTTTTAAGACCTCTATAGTTTCACCAATTTATAAGTCAGGCAATAGTAAACAAATTACAAATTATCCCCCATTAGTTTAATAAACAATTTCAGTAAAATTTTGAAAAAAACCTTAAAAGAACGCCTTACTGAGTTTTTTGACAGTAACAATATATTGTCAAAAAAACAATATGGATTCTTAAGCGGAATTGGTACAACTGATGCTATGAATCACCTTGGTTCTGAAATTATAAATAATAGAAAAATCATGGCTATGTTTCTTGATTTGGCAAAGGCCTTTGACACGGTGTCGCACAATGCCTTATTGTATGCCTTTTCAAAATATGATGTTCGTGGTTCCGTGTTGAATGTCTTTTTATTTTACCTCTCAAACAGACACCAGGCTGTTAAGACAAAATAAATAATGTTATTAGTGATGGACGTACTATTAAAACGGACATTCCTCAGCGCACTGTCCTAGGTCCCTTTCTTTTTATAACTTTCATAAATACACAGTGATATTATTTACTGGTGACTCGTGGAATATAGTTAAAAAATATTGCGGAAACTGGTATTAAAACTGTTCTAAAAAAAACAAATTATATTGCTTTCTCTCTCACGACAAAAAATAGACCAGATTTTAATTACATAAAGATTGGTGACGATGAGGAGATATTGTAAGTGAAGTTAAACATACAAAATATTTGGGTATTATAATTGATCAGGATCTAAAATGGGACAAACAGGTTGAAAATGTGGTAAAGACTGTTAAAAGTTTAATTTATAAATTCTACCTAAAATTTTAAGTAAAAAATTACTTATCTTTATTTATAAATCATTGATTGAGTCCATAATTATAGATGGTATACTTGTTTGGGGTGGAATGTACAATACTACTTTGAAGCCATTAAATATTATTCAAAATTATATTTTGAAGATAATTAAGAAAAACCTAGACTCTACCACTCATTATGTTATACTCAGAGAATATTCTTAATGTTAGATGTATATATTTATTTTCTGTTTGTAAATATATGTCAAAATTAAATGTTAAAAACTATATATCACATAATTACGAAACAAGACAAAGGAATCTGCAACATTTAACACTTCGTAAGAGTAACTACACTGAATTTAAAGTCATTATCACATTTAGGGCCAAAAATATTTAACACCCTGCCAGTAAATATTCGAAATTTAAATTCTAATACCAAATCATTTAATAAAAAATGTGCTGAATTTATATTCAAAAACTTTCCAGTATTCACTGAAATGTTTTGAATAATAAGGGTAACCAAAAATGTTGTAGCTAGATACATCGACGAAAGGGGGAGGTATGTCAAAAGCAGACTTTTTCCAAGGAAATACCGGGTTGTAGCCAACCGCGAATGATCAATGCAACTTTCCATAGTTACTCACATTCTTTTCATAGACTCAAATTCGTATGCCAAACTTTGTGCTGCATCCAAACTATCCTATCACCGAGCCAAGAAGCCTATGCTAAACATTAAAAAACTTGTTTTTACTCCCCGGAAATAAACAACCTACCAATAGGAAGCTCATTTTAGAAACTGTGGTTGTAGGTTGCCTAGAAGAATTAAGGAAGAATGTCTTAATCTAACCTTTACTTAAAAATTATACATGTTTTAAGTATGTGCACACTAAAAAAAGTCTTTTATGATTTTCAAAATAGAGATTTAAGCAATTGAAATTGTATACACAAAATGGACAACACACGGCAAGTTGAAAATTTAGTTGTGGACACTACAGCCTTTATACAAAATGCTCAACTTCATGTATGTATAAATTTTTGTAATGTGCTTTTTAAGAGTTTACTAGGGTTCAATAGATTAATAATAAACAATAGTTACCCAAATGCTACGAGGCCTCACCGTTTTTAATGTAATAAAAACTCCCGGGGGGGGGGGGCTGTGAAAAATCTATTAAAATATGTTAATTGTACAGGGTGGTCGAAATTGGTCTGTTTTAACAGAGAAAACCTATTTCCTG
Source organism: Kuschelorhynchus macadamiae (assembly GCA_030620095.1). NCBI lineage: Eukaryota > Metazoa > Arthropoda > Insecta > Coleoptera > Curculionidae > Kuschelorhynchus > Kuschelorhynchus macadamiae. The sequence goes on along the minus strand of JAUTXW010001085.1, from coordinate 249,050 downwards.
ACTAGATAGAGCAAAACTGACTTTGTCATGGGCTTTTCTGAGAAATGTTTAATGGCAAAAACCGCCTGCCGATATTTTCACTGCCAACTGAGATATAGGGCGTTTTTCAATTTTCGGCCATTTTGAAAATTGTCCATAACTTTTTTATTTTGCGGAATATTAACATTCTGCAAAGACATTCTAAAGGCACTTTTTTATGTGCAATCCAGTGGCGTACTCAGATTTTTTTATAGTTGTCCGTTTTATCATAAATAGGCAAAACTTTTTTTTTTCAAATGGAAATCATAGTTGGCTATAAATTATAAAAAATGCTCGCGTTTAGCCCTTTTCAGTGATATAAAGTTGTAGGTACTTATTTTCAAAAATAACGAAAATATTAGGTGTTTTTGGTTTACATCGAAGTAGGCTTTGATTTGTGATGACAATATCTCAATTATGTATTGTTAAGATTTATAGTTTGTTAGCAACTTAAACACAACTTTAAATAACACTTGCTAACGTTATTTTAATTATTTATTATTAATTTTTTTTATTTTTTTTTGTTTACATAGCAAAGTTGAACAAAATTAACAAACTAAACTACTATTTACAGCTACAAGTGAAAATAAAAAATAATTATGAAAATCTAGGTATTTAGTTAGATAGGTTTCTGATAAATATATTTAGAGAAGTTGTTCAAATTGAGCCCCTCGCTGTTGAATACAAACTAAGCATCTTTTGCGTACCGAGTTGCAACTATTTATTAGTTCAACTGGGCTAATGATGCAAAATTGCCTAGTGGCCTCTTGCAATTCTTCTTTTGTGTGAAAGGTTCTTCCTTTAAATATCAAGTCCTTCAATCTTCCCCACAAAAAAAAATCTAAGGGAGTTAAGTCACAGGACCTAGCAGGCCAAGGTATGGGGCCCCACGTACCAATCCAATTTTCTCGAAATTCGAAGTTTAAAAGATCAGTTGTGATGCTTGCATTGTGCGGGGGACAACCATCTTGTTGATAGTAGATATTTCTGGGTTGAGGATTGAATATTAGTTTGGTAGTGAGCATCAGCTAAAGGTATGTCTTCCAACAAAGGGACAATATATGTGCGCAAAATATTTACATAATCATCTGCAGTTAAATTTCCATCGTAAAAATAAGGTCCCACAAATCTTCCTCGGAATATCCCCACCCATATATTGAATCCACAACCTTGCCGGTCTTGTTGCACAACTACGTGTGGATTTTCAGTGGACCAGTGATATGAATTATATCTATTAAATATACCAGAAGTATCTACTCTGGATTCATCACTCCAAATAATATTTAATGGAAAATTCGCATTCTCCATGAATTTTTGCTCATACCACTGACAAAATCTCAATCTTCTAGCGGCGTCCCCTTCACGGAGTTGATGAACTCTTCTCGTTCTGTACGGTTTGAATTTATGTTTTTTGAGTATTTTTAAAACGGTGGTCTTTGGAACATTCGTTATATTAGCCAATGTTCGAGAGGAGGTGCCAGGATGATCTAATACCTCACCAATTATATTTAGCTGCTGGTTTTCCTTTTCTTCCTTTAGTTCATAATGTCTTGTTCTTAACTTTTTAAAACTTCCGTAATTTACTAAATTACTTTTTAATGTTTGATAAATTCGGTTATCCGGTTGACGTGCTCGGGAAATGTATTAAAATATAATTCACTAGCTGCTTCAGGAACTTCGTTAGATAATATGTAACATTTTAACATATCATACTTTTCATAATTCTCAAACATATTTTGTCAGCAACTTAACACAACTTTATAAAGATAACACCAAAACGCAATAATTACACCAGACTACAGTAATCTGACAGCAATATATTCAAAATATTGAACGCGCGTCATTATTCCAAAGCCTACTTCGATGTAAACCAAAAACACCTAATATTTTCGTTATTTTTGAAAATAAGTACCTACAACTTTATATCACTGAAAAGGGCTAAACGCGAGCATTTTTTATAATTTATAGCCAACTATGATTTCCATTTGAAAAAAAAAAGTTTTGCCTATTTATGATAAAACGGACAACTATAGAAAAAATCTGAGTACGCCACTGGATTGCACATAAAAAAGTGCCTTTAGAATGTCTTTGCAGAATGTTAATATTCCGCAAAATAAAAAAGTTATGGACAATTTTCAAAATGGCCGAAAATTGAAAAACGCCCTATATCTCAGTTGGCAGTGAAAATATCGGCAGGCGGTTTTTGCCATTAAACATTTCTCAGAAATCGAGCCCATGACACCTAAGTCAGTTTTGCTCTATCTAGTCAGGAAATAGGTTTTCTCTGTTAAAACAGACCAATTTCGACCACCCGGTACATTTTGTTATTATATGTGCTGGAGAAGAGAGAAATTTTTTCCATACAAATTGAAAATTAGATTTTGATATTTTTAAAATAAATAGTAATATAAATAATTAATTATATCAGTGGTTATATCAATATTTCAAAATCTCAATCATTCCAAGTTCCGTCGATTCGGAGCATGCTGCAGCGGTGGAGATACTTATAAACACTTGAGATTGTAATATCCGGTCACTGCATTATGTTTATTTAACGAATGTTTCGCAAACTTCCGAACGCACAATTCCGTGTTTATAAAAATTAATTTGCTGAAATTTAGATGGAGCTGTACCGATTTAGGAAATGGGTGAAAATAAATTATTCATATATGTAGAAAAAGGTAGGTTTATGTATACATTGTAAAAAATAAATAGATTTAAACATACTCTCTAATTAATCACTGCAATCAATATTTTCCTTTTCTCCATGTACCTACATTAAGTAAATTTTCCTAGGCCGTCATTTTTTTGTACGCTAAACTTTTCTTGCGCGTCTTTGGTCTTTATCTCTAGATCGGTACATGACAATATGCATTCCACATTATTTTTCTTGCAAGAACATAGCTTACTAACACAATCTAAAAAATGCCAAAATTTTGCCAATGTTGGCAGTATTTGTAAAAACTGGTGTTATGGTCTCTTCTTCAATTGTCCAGCCATGAAACATCTAGAATCTCGGGTTGAGGATTTAAACGAATATTAGTTTGGTAGTGAGCCCGAAGACAATGTTCGTGGTGTTGGTGCATTACCTACACCACGAATCAATGAATATATATCTGTACCTGAGCCTTAAAGATGGAGAGGTTGCTTCAGCAGTGTTGTGTGATTTAACTAAGGCATTCGACTGTCTGCCACAGAGTACTGTTGGACAAACTTGAAGTCTATGGTTTTGGGGGAACAATTTTGAAATGGTTCAAATCATACCTTTGAAAACATAGTCAGTCTATCAATTTTCTGAATGTAAATTCAGCTAGGCATGATATCTCAGCTGGAGTGCCCCAGGGCTCAGCTCTTGGCCCTTTATTGTTTCTTATCTATGTAAATGATTTACCCTTAGCTATTTTTTATGGGCGCTGTACTTCTTTTGCTGATAATACCACAATACTCTGGTACCACAGTGATGTGACATATTGAATAATATGGTATCTTCTGACCTAATAACCATTAAAAACTGGTGCGATGCCAACTATCTTTCTCTTAACATTTCCAAACCGAATATAATAAACTTGAAATGTGAGCTTAATGATATTCTAATAGCTGGTCAAGCAATTAATAGTCTTAATAACAATGCATTTTTGGAGTCAGAAATAAATTCAACATTGAAGTTTGAAAATCATATAATTGCTGTCAAATTGTCCTCTGGTTTGTTTGTTGTTCCAACTATTAAAATGAAGTAAACTTTTGTCACATGCAATTGTATATTTTTCAATACTTGGATCTCACCTGGGTTATGGCATCTGTTTTTGGGGCTCTTGCTCACAGTACTTGTTTCAGAGAGTTTTCGTCTGCAGAAGAACGTTATTAGATACCTCTGTTGCCTTAAACTGCATGATTCATGCAAAACAGCTTTTATTTCTGAAAAGATCCTCACCCTAGCAGGCAGTTATAATTTGGAGACATTTTGCCTCATGCATAAAAATTTTCTACACATATTTATTCCACACCCTCTGTAATGTAGGAGGCTTATCAAAATGGCAAAACAGCTTCATTATTCTGAACGTTTATCTAGATCCAGCAACACTCAAAGGGTGTATTGTCAATGATATTAGAGAATCCTCAAATCAACCTGTGTTGGGTATTCCTGATCTGGCTCCAAACGTTCTAAACCAGTATTACTGTTCCATTGCTGATGAGCTTATCTCAAAAATAAATGCTGTGTTTGATCCTATGGATTATTTGAAGGATATTTCTATTCCAGAATCATTTTTCTTTCTGCCCAATGATCTGGGACAGCTTAAACAAATAATTAAGTCATTAAAAAATAAAAACTCCAGGTGTGATGATGGGATTTCGGCTAAAATTCTTCTTTCCTTGCCTGAAGAGGCATTGGTGGTCTTTTCTGAGGCTGTCAATCACTCCTGGCTTACTGGTAAATTTCCTGGGAGCTTGAAGTGTGCTAGGGTTATACCACTGCATAAAGGTGGAGATCTGAGCGATCCACGAAACTTTAGGTCTATTTCGTTACTGTCCACTATCTCAAAAGTAATTGAGAAATTAGTTAAAGTATGCTTATTATCATATCTTAAGCCTAATAACATCATACATCCCTGTCAGTTTGGATTTCAATCAGGCAGAAGTACTATGGATGCAGTATTTCAATTTTTGGAGGACATCTACTTTAGTCTAAATAGTGGAGAGTCAGTTGCAGCAGTGTTTTGTGACCTGTCAAGGGCTTTTGACTGTGTAAATCACGGTATACTGTTGAGCAAGCTTGCTGTGTATGGTTGCAGGGGGAAGGCTCTGGAGTGGTTTCGGTCATACCTTGATCGCCGCACACAGAGGGTTGCCATTGGAGAGGATGTGTCCGAGACTGGTGCCATTAATCATGGAGTCCCCCAGGGGCATTACTGGTACAATTTTCTCTGCTGAAACAAATATTATAAAACATTGTTATCATCTGTATGCAGATGATCCCAGATTACCTTCCTTCACCTGTGGCAATATATCCTACACAAAACTCTCTCGTAATTAATCCGAGTATAATTTTTTCCCCAACACAGAACATGTTCTTATAAATAACACTTGTGTAGTAAAAAATTTGGGTTTAATGACAAACTTGGCAATGCCAGTTAATGAAAAAAACATGAATATAAACACGTTTTAAGTTTAAAAATAAAATCTCTTGTTCTTTCCATCCCAGGATTTGGATATCTTTAACCCTACCTCAAAATTTTGCAGGTTAGAAATTTTCTGTAGAGATCATGTCAGTTTTTGGATATTTATTCTCAAAATTGTGATTCGTGGTACATATTTAACTTGTGATGAACCTTCCTCTCAGAAATGTATAGATTTCTGTTGGTATCTAAAAAATAAAATTAAGTGATTATTAAAATGTGACTTTTTTTCTTTAATTTGTATTTAATATATTTATATATATATGTATCGGTAATTTTCACCTGTTGTATGTAAATTCATTATGCAATAAATATATTTTTATTTTATTTTATTTTATTTTTATTCAGTTCTGGGCCCAGTTCTTTTCCTCTTATACGTCAATGATTTGGCATCAGTTGGTGTTGGGGGAAAGTTTACGCTCTTTGCGGACAACACGACCATCCTGTGGCGTGATTCTGATCTTGGTATGTTAAGGGAAAAAATGTCAGTGGCTCTTCCGATGGTTGGGCAGTGGTGCGATGCGAGTCTCTTGTCTCTCAATGTCAGCAAAACCAACATGGTAGAGTTTCGATCTAACCTGGGAGATTTATACCTAAGACGTGCTCTTCTTGAGAGCACCATAACAACAAAGTTTTTGGGAGTCTGAATTGACAAATTATTAAAATTTGATGATCATGTGCGGAGTGTGGCTAAATGAGTCTCTTCAGGGTGTTATGCTGTTCGTATGGTAGCAAGAGAGATTGGGACTGGACCAGCAAGAATGGTGTATCACTCTCTTGTCGAATCTCAACTGCGGTATGGAATCATGTTTTGGGGCCATACTTGTAATTACTTGCTGGAGCCGCTGTTTGTTCTACAAAAACGCGCGGTAAGGAGCATCTGTGGGACTGACTGTAGGGAATCATGCAGACTGTTTTTCAAATCTCAAAAAAAAACTCACTTTAACATCGTTATTTATTTTGGAAACGGTTTGCATGATTTATAAGCACAGGGATCTGATGCCTTTGACAAACCATACTTATGACACAAGGCAGTCTCGTGATTTACGCCTTCCTATCCCATCATCAGCATTAACAAAAAATTCCATAGTGTATGAGAGTAGAAAGATGTATAACCATCTGCCGGAACAGATTAAAACTTTAAACCTGAAATGTTTTAAAAGATCGGTAAACAAATTACTTTTGGAACAGGCATATTATGAGTTGGGAGAATTTTATAGTGACTCTTTTGATTTGAATTGACTTTTGTATTTTTTAAATAAACTTTTTTTTAACTCATTTTTAATTTATTATAATGTGTATATAATTTTTAAAATGTTTGTATAACTTTTGCTTTTGTATTGCTGTATAGTTTACTGTATATTTTTCTGTGTATATTTTAAATAGCTAAACTCATTTTAACATGTGACCGACATTTCTGTTTCTATTTTTATTTTATACAAAAGTGACTGTCTATTGTACAGAGGGGATTTTTTTTAATTTTTTCCATATTGGCTTTGTCTACAAGACTTTATACTCTTTGACAATAAAGTATATTTTGAATTTGAATGACCTGCAGTTCTTATAATATCAGTTTGCCAATGCCTTCCTCGGCATTAACAAAAAGTCTATATTTTACAGTAGTAAAAAATTAGCAACACTCAAAGGGTGTATTGTCAATGATATTAGAGAATCCTCAAATCAACCTGTGTTGGGTATTCCTGATCTGGCTCCAAACGTTCTAAACCAGTATTACATTGCTGATGAGCTTATCTCAAAAATAAATGCTGTGTTTGATCCTATGGATTATTTGAAGGATATTTCTATTCCAGAATCATTTTTCTTTCTGCCCAATGATCTGGGAGAGCTTAAACAAATAATTAAGTCATTAAAAAATAAAAACTCCAGGGGTGACGATGGGATTTCGGCTAAAATTCTTCTTTCATTGCCTGAAGAGGCATTGGTGGTCTTTTCTGAGGCTGTCAATCACTCCTGGCTTACTGGTAAATTTCCTGGGAGCTTGAAGTGTGCTAGGGTTATACCACTGCATAAAGTTGGAGATCTGAGCGATCCACGAAACTTTAGGTCTATTTCGTTACTGTCCACTATCTCAAAAGTAATTGAGAAATTAGTTAAAGTATGCTTATTATCATATCTTAAGCGTAATAACATCATACATCCCTGTCAGTTTGGATTTCAATCAGGCAGAAGTACTATGGATGCAGTATTTCAATTTGATTGACTTGCAGTTCTTATAATATCAGTTTGCCAATGCCTTCCTCGGCATTAACAAAAAGTCTATATTTTACAGTAGTAAAAAATTATTTAACAAACTGCCAGTAGAGCTTCGCAAAGTAAGAATGTACTCTGTTTTTAGAAAAAAGGTTAAATTCCTTATCCCTAAAGCATATTATCGACTGGAAGAGTACCTAATTGATAATTTTGATTTAAATTCAATTAGTAATTGTTTCCGTTTTCTCTGTTGATAAAAGGTATGTTTCGTTTGTTCTATATTGTGTTGCTGATTTTTTATTTGTATTAATGTTCTTATTCATTCTTGTTGTTTTATATTTCTTTGTTAAGTTCTATTTACTAGTTATTAAGTTCTTATTTGTTCACAGCTGTATCTTTTTGTGTATGCAGCCCTTTTTGTTTTTATTTTATTTATAGATATTTTCAATGCATGAACAATATCTTCTCTATATTACTGACTAATTTCAAGCTTTGTCTACAACAATTGTTATGTTTATAGACAATAAAGCATATTTTGAGTTTATTTCTTAACATAAATTGATATATTTATATTAATATGTTGTTCTGATATATATATATATATATCGATATTATTGACATTTTGGCATCATTTACTGGTAAAGTAAGTCGGGGGAAATTTCCATAGAAAAGTCCAAGAACATTCTTGAAATTTCTGGAAAAATATAAAAAGTTACCTATATGTTTGTTTAACTTGGAGCAATATATAGTGTTCTTAAAGGAGAAAATAAAATATATCTATTGCTTTTTTTACTACAAGCTTATATATGGACAATACGAACGTCCGCTACCACACTGTTCGCGCAGGGAAAATAAAGAAGCGAACGGAAATGCCAGCGACGATATTTCATTTACATGAGAAGCTTCAAGCATTAACGCTCGGTGGTGATCGAGCGGCAAGAAGGAGAATATTGCTATAAAATAGCATACTCGGAGAATTATTTAAATATTTGATTTACTTTTTTTTCCTAAAAATATGCAGCAACCTCTATGAAAAAACAAGAACCTTGCTCTACATTTTATTAAAAATAAGTTTTTTTCGTATCACCAACATCTTCCAAGATATCGCGGTGAGAACACAAAAATCTTTAAAAAACAATTAGAATTCAGCATCAGTTGAATTGAGAAAAACCCATTTATGTGTTCTAGCAGTCCATAAGTGCCCACGCTAAACCTAATTTTCATAAATTTATAAAAAACATACTGTGTATAAAAAATTTTACCAGATTTTACTGAATTTTGCGTAATGACTATTTTATGATGTGTTTAACTATAGAACACCTAAAAAATCCAATGTCAAACCTTTTTAGCCCTAAAGTGCCTACGGGCCACGTGCACTCTACTATTTAGGAAAAATTTCATGAGTACTATTTGCGTTCAGGATATTTTTATTTTCAATTTGTACAGGGTCTAGCAATGTAAACTTTGGCTGGTTAAAAATTTTTAAAAAATTACTGTCGTAAAAACAAAACAAAATTTACTTAAAATCACATCTTGAACACTTTGGCATTGAAAAATATGTTTTGTGACTGACTTTCACATTGAATTGATTACCTAGTAATTGACTATATTAGTTTTTTAACTTTTGCTTTAATGTACTATTCTTCTTTTTTTATTCAACTGTTATAAAATCTTTTAGGTCTTTCTTTGGTCAACTGACAAACTTTAATAAACAATATTGTGGTATTTATTGTAGTTTACCTTTAATTGTTGTATAATCAAGCTCCTTCCTCTTCCCTAACTAATTAATTAATACTCTTTCAGGATGTTGCTGATACTATTATTTCTTGTCAAGAGGTGGTAGATGAAATTACAAATAAACGCCAACTTAGGCGATTGGCTGCACTGCCATATGACCTAGTTATAAAAGAGGTCTTTCCAGAAAATATTAAAGCAGTAATGGAATTTTCAAAAAAAACTGGTGATTATCCTAGTTTGTCAGCAACTGATATTAAAGTTATTGCTCTTACATATCAAATAGAAAAAGAGAAAGTTGGTACAGAACATTTAAGGGTAGAACCTGTTTTGCAGCGACCTATTATTAATACAGAAAAAAAAATTCAGGAGATAAATCCTGATATTACTGGATTTTTTCTTCCAGGTCCACAGAAGAAACAAAATGAGAAGGCAAAAATTGATGCGACTGAAACACAAAATTGTGAACAAAACAGGAATAGTGCATTTCACAATGAAATAACAGAATCTAGTCACATAAAAGGTACTGTCTCAGATGCAATTTTAGCAGCTAAATTTCAAAATTTGAATTGTGATAACAGTGACTTAAAACAAGATGAAGATATTTTGGTTCCTGTGAAAAATGAGTCTTTTTCTACTGATGAATATTCATCTTGTGATGAAATGAGTGATGAAAGTGAAGATGGAGTAGGTTGGATTACCCCTCTTAATGTCAAACAAGCACAAAAGCAAGTAAATTCACAACTTATGGAAGAAAAATATGTAGCAGTGGCTTGCATGACTACAGATTTTGCTATGCAAAATGTGTTAAGACAAATGAACCTAAATATCTCTGCCTTAGATGGTCGAATAATTAAACAACTTAGGACTTATATTTTGAGGTGTTATGCTTGCTTTAAAACTACAAGTGTTATGACAAAGAAGTTTTGTCCAAAATGTGGTAACAATACATTAAAAAAAGTTGCTGTATCAGTAAATGAAAAAGGTGAAATGCAAATACATATTAACCCAAACAAACCATTGACAGGCCGAGGGAAGAAGTTTAGTTTACCTCGAATCAAAGGTGGAAAACACCCTAATAATCCTATTTTAGTGGCAGATCAGCCAATGGCAGATAACAAGCCAACTAGACTAGCTAGAACAAAGAATAACCCTTTGGATGATGATTACATTGCAGGTACTGTAATTTAAAAAATATTAATTTAAATTGGTTTTTGGGTCCATATAATTCAAATTTTATTAATATCCAATCTGTCATTTTAATTTATAAGTATAATAATTATTTATTTAACGTAATATTTAGCTATTTTAAGAATAAATTATTTATTTCACTAATAAAAAAGCTAAAATTTGAACCGTGAAACTTGCATTTTATCTTTTTGATAGAAAAACATGGCGAATTTTTTAATTCAGTCATCTATATATTTAATCAGTTCCCCATTTTAATTAATGCATACTATAAAAAAATTGTTCTTGCCCACATTAGTGATACTCTAGTTTATGGAATGAAATTTAATTCAGATAGGTAACCTACTTATAATTGCATATGTGCCATACATTAAAATTTAGAAGTGTTAAGTAAGAATACATATCATCTAAAGTCTAAAATATATTGCTTAATTCTAAATTTAAAAATAATTGATTCATCTGCCTTAATATTTGCTGGCAACAGCTTAAGATCGTCAAGTCCTTCATAAAAACAAAAGAAAGCATTGCCAAACTGCTATTCACTCTTGCTACATAATATCTTTCTCATTGAGAATCATTTCAATATTGTAAGCATAAGGCGTATTGAAGTGTATCGGCTGCATCTTACAATTATTCGCACCCCTCTATTAAATAATATTTGCAACGATTGAATGGTTTCATTTGCAACAAGATATATAACAGATGCGCCATAATCAAAATGAGACTGAATAATAGTTCTAAAAACAGTAATTCAACCAAAACGAAAGATGTTTTGAGATTCCAGAAAAGAATAGACATACAAAATTAAAAATTGTTTCCCAAAGTTTCGGAACCTCTGCATTTTAAATGGTATTAGGATTGTTATGTATTTTGAGAGAGAATATAATATGTTTTAATTGTTAAGTGTTATAGGCTGGAATGTATTAAATTTATACAGGGTTTTTAGCGACCTGGAAAAGTCAGGTAATTCAAAAATCACACTAAAAATCAAGGAAAAGTTAGGGAATTTACAAAAAATAATAGAAAGTAAGGGGATTTTATACTAAACCTGGAAAAATAATAAAATTTATATTTCCACCAGCATTGCTTGATAGTATTTACTCAAAATTATTTCGTCGCGTTTATATAACTATAATTATATTTAATATATATATTATTTAACTATTTTACTTCAATAATACTTAAAATTATTTTGCGGCTGTTACGAAAAAGTATATAAGATATAAGAAATTTATTTAACATCCCCCGTATATATTCAGACTTGCCCTCCGGCGCCATTCACAAAAATTAGATGGGTAGAAAATGTTCGAGTCTGTGAAAGGGCATTGGAAATTTTATCTCCCTTTAAAATTTGTATGGAAGGTAAAGCCACTAAGCTTTCATCAAATATTTCAGTTAGTAAGACAAAAAAGACTAAGAGATACGGTTTTAAGACTAAAACTCACATTTTTTTCACACATTGTCGCCATTTCAAAACCATTTAAAAAAATTCAGAGTGATAAACCTATAGTTTCTTTTTTGTATGATAATCTATTTCGAATACTAAACGACTTAATTAAAAAAATCCTAAAAACACAAGTCTCCAACAAATTTTAAAACTAAATTTTGATAATAAAGATATTCTTTTACCAACTAATAGATAACACTGAATGTTCAGATCTCGTGGAGTAAAGCTCCCTGAAGATGCCTCGTGCAATCGAAGGCGAAACGTCGGATAGTAATTCCAATTTGACACGGTCTAATCCCAAGAACCATGATTTCTTAATTGACCAAAACCGTGAAAGCTTCCGTTCTATGACTGTAAATCATATTTATTAGTTAATACATAGTCCATTAGAGCATACACCTTGCATAATCGCCAACTATCTGATCAATATCGAATTTTTCAAATACATTGTTCAACCTCTTACAATAAAAATTTCCAGAATCCATGTAGTCTATAATATTAAAGTCACCCACCAATAAACAAACATTGTGATATTTTCTTCCAATATATTTTCTATTTTCTCCCTAAATGTGGCTAAGCATCCACTCGGTGAACGATATAGAACACCAATTAACCATTTAATTTCATTAATACTGTAGCAAGCTAACACCATACATTTCCATAATTAACATTCATTTTGCTACATTCAAACATTGTTTTTAACAAATATTAAAACCCCTACAGATGCCAATTAGAAGCATCACAGCATATCATGTCCAACTCCGAGTCTTCCATATCAGATGTAGTTCTGGTCTCACAAGTACAATTACATGAGGTTCCTTAACAATCTTTGCATAATTTCGTCGTTATTGCGCTTTACTGTACAAAACTTGGTACTGCCTATCTAATACCTGTGGAATCTCCTCCCTAAAAAATGGTTTTGGTTTGTATTATTAAAGTTTGTATGATTATTTCGGTAGGATCCTTGTATGTTTTTATGAAACAAAATTCCTGCAAGTAATGAGTGGGGGCCAAAAATTGTCGTTTTCTAATTCTTTTGAGTACTTACTATCAACGCCTATTTTGAAACTCTTTGTGTTCACTTTTAACGACAAATGCGTAATTATTACTGGTTCACTCTCAGGCATTGTGGTATTTTTCTTTATATAATTGACTACTGCTTGACAGGTTATTGATTTTGCAGCCTTGTTTTGTGAAAGACCATTTTGTTAAGCTCTTCCATCAACAACTGTTCTGAATCTTTAATTGCAATATTACTTCCGGCAGTATGTTTCAGCCTGTAAATGCCATTATCATCATCGTTGACTCCATTATTATTATCGTTGTCATTGTTGAGATAGTTGCCATGATCAGATTGTATTTGATTGATTACTGCTCACACTCTTCGAACCCTGTTTTAGTGTTATTTCCTTATTTGGTTTTTCGGGTTTACTTACTTAACTTTTTTCGCCTTTGCTTCACCTTGCACAATTATTTGAGATTCCTGATTGAAGGCTTAATTTTTTGCAGCTTGCTCTTTTAACCAGTGTAGCTTTTTGGACATTTAATTTTGTTGTCACTGAGGCATTTTAATTTTAAACTATTTAGTGTTTTATATATGAACTCGTATTTTAAGGTCTTCTCCATTTGTCTTGTAATTGTTTCTGCACTGTCGAAAACAATTGCGTGAGCATATGTTTCGGTTTCCTCTATTACATTGTCTGCGATATTTTCTTCTAAAATGCAACTATGACGTCACGTCGATTCTGCGAAAGTACTGCTAACGCTAATACTACGAACAGAGCTTTACTTTGATAATCTAAAAACGTTTAAAATGAAAAAAACCGCCCAATAAATAGTTACTTTGCTTTATTTGATACGATAACAAATGCAAGTCGCATGAGCAAAACATTAAATAGTATTAACTCCAAACAAATCTAAGCGTTAATTATTTTTAATGGCATCAAAATTTGGTTTTGACACTAAAAATATCCTTCAGTCTTTGTCGAAACTCAACACGTCCAGATAGGAGAACCCGGTTCTCGAATACTAATGAAAGAAATAACTGTTTGCAACAACCGTGCCATGGCGAAACTCGAGACTTCCTTACATTTGAATACTAGAATCTTGGGATCAGCGAAAAATTTTAAAAATCCAATAATTCGATTCGTGAGTTCGAAACTTCCATCAGAATTTAATTTATGTTTACAATTATAAATGTAGTTTTTTATATTACAATCTATATTTTTGTGCAAACTGATTTATCTATATATTTTTTAAGAGGCAAATTTTTACAGGTTTTTCTCCATTTATAATGAGAGATGTCAATTCTAAATCTGCTCAACTTGGAATAAGACCTGGGATTCAGTTTAAACAATGGATGAAGAGAAATCCAAATGAATCTAAAAGAAGACGTAAATAATATTTTATTATTACCTGAATAATACCTACTGTTATATAAAATTTATTTTTAAAAAAGTGAATGCTGAATATATGTTAAATACAAAAGAGTTTTGATCTTTACCCTACTATAATAATTCCCCAATTAATTCGTGGTACAAAATAGAATCACAGAAACAACTACTCCATTGGCTAATACCACGACATGCAATGAATTACACTGGATTCCTAACTTTTGTTTGGAGAAATAATGTTAATGCATTTTTGTTTCACATTATACCATCAAAACAAGGATACTATGATCCCTCTCTGGAACATGTCCTGCAATGCCCTAAGGCGCAATGATTCATGTAGGTCGATTTCGCCCTTTTTAGAGCTCATTTGACCGCCGTAGACTAGCGAGCCCCGTGTATGGCAAAGACACAAAATAGATTCACAGAAACCACTGACTGTGTGTCACTGATTCGTGATTTTCGTTGGGAGAAATAATGTTAATGCATTTTTGTTTCACGTTACATCAACGTCACAAGGATACTATGGTCCCTGTCTGGAACATGACCTGCAATGTCGCAATGATCAATTTCAGTCAAAGGACTATGTAGGGCAAAGGCACAAAATGGAATCACAGACACAACCACTCTGGCTAATACCACGAGCGGCATTCAAATACACTGTTGATTTTTGACTTTTGGTTGAAAGAAATTATAAGAGCAAAATCGCGATAGTCCGAACTGAACACATGACCAACTCAGAGGTTATACGCCAAATGCTGCCAACAAAGTTAGAATTGCTATGTCAACTATGTAGGCGAGGGGCGTTTTCATTATGTCAGTAAAACTTTAAATAATACAGTCCACTAATCAGGGTAAAATCCAAATCCGTGTATCTTCGACCGGTATGCATAACAAAAAATGTTTTAATTCATTATATTTTCAAACGAAACATCTAATAATTGATGATGCTTAAAAAATGTTATGCCTATGATATAGCTTACCTATAATAAAAAAGCCATACGTACATATAACAGCAGAAATCTGCATCATAGACTGGTAGCAAGAGATGCACCCGAGAGCCTCGACATTGGCGAGGCGTTGAGAGAATAAGCCAACTTAAAAAATTAACTATTCAATTTTAATAGTAATTGTATATGTGTGATGATTATTAAGCCTTATTTCCAACTAATGGCGGCTAGTAAATATTGTTACCAGTCTAGATAATTTTACTTTAGTGTTGAAAGAAAAAGACTATGGCTGGCATGTCGAAAATTCAAAATTGCGAAGGTTGTTTTTTTACATTTCAATAATGATTAGTATATTTTCTTTAGGGAATATATATCAAAAATTGTATAATACAAATAGTACTTTAGCCAAAAAATTAATCTGAAGATAATTTTTATTCAAAACAGGCTCATGTCAATTTTTATGGTTGCTTCCAAATGTTAATTAATCTCTATAAGACAAACTAATTGCAAAAAAGTTAAATACACTTTTAGGAAAAATTCCGATTGGGAAGGTTTAAGTTAAATTTTAATTAATGTCGCCGAATCATTTTTCTAAAATGCTGTTTAGTGAGATTTTTTACTTTGTTAGTGGTTTTTTTTTGTTTAGCCTACTAGTAATAATCACGTTTTCATTTGTATTTAATTGTTTGCTTTATCAATATCATAAAACCATGTAGAATTTATTACAAGAGATAATTCGCTTTTCTTAACGTCAAACATCGGAGCACTGAGAACTAGAGAAAAGACGGTAAACCCATGATATAATAAACGAAAAGTATGATATCTAGACGGTCTCAATTGCGTCCGGTTCGCACAGTGCCATCATTGCGTGCGTGGGTTTTTAAATTGCTTATGGAGATACATGTCATATCTAGCGTTTAGACATTATATTACCATTTTTTCAATTAAAAATGTTTTTCTAATGAATCATTGACATATAGCTCACTAAAAAAAAATTATGACATGGTAGTTATATATTTATTTAATAAAAATTCAAAAAACACGCTAAAGAAAGAGTTAAGGTTGTACAAAATCCGACAGTATTTAATTTTATACTGTTATTCTGTTATACATGTTTATATTTAGTTCAATTTAAAACTAAAAAATGCTATATCTGTGTTTTTTGATAAGTGCAAGGACGTAACTAAGTCATATTTGAGGGGAGGAGGTCTAATTAAAAAAATGCAGGTATGAGAGGGAATAAAACGATATACTAAACAAGTTTAACCTTTATGTGCACAAGCTACAGTTGGTCCTATATTATATGTAATTATACAAACAAATAAAATTTAGCCTTATTCTAGCTGAAAAACTTTTTTATTAAAAATGTCTAATAAATTGTAAAATCTTTCTCATAACGGATAAAGATCTTTAGCATGTAACTGAAGATACCGGTAAGCATTAAAAGATTGTGACCCTTGATCTAGCCACGTTGCGAAGAATCGACCAATCAGAATCGACGTTGTGCTTTCAGGGTTATAATGTTACTGTGCGCCAGATCTAGGGTCAGATTCTCCTGAGCAGTTTCGCAGACAAGTGATACCTGTTTCATTCCTGTGTAAACCGATTTTCTAACCCTACGTAAACCCTACTCTGTCGATTCCATGTATTATAATCTATATAGCGCTAATTGTGGGAGAAAAAACATAATATTCCGCCAAATCGTGGAAAAGACCTTCATCAAAATTTTTAAAATATATTAATCGCTTCTACAGAAGATTTAGCTACTAAGGAATTCAACACAGCAATTTTAAATGCTAGTTCACTGCCAACATGGCAACAATATTTAACAGATTACTGGAATAGGAAGAAATATTGGAGTTTGGCCTATAGAGATACTACAACGCACGGGCATCAAACGAATAATTTTAGTGAGATAAGCGTTAGGTTATTTAAGGATATAGTACTTTCAAGGAATAAGGCATATAATGCGGTTGCACTGGTTGATTTTTCTTGCACCGCAATGGAAGACATTAGACAATTGTCTAATGAATTGTTTTGTGTTTGCAGTGAAAAAACAGACGTAATGTATAATGTCGACATTTCAAACGGTTTTTGCAGTTGCTTAGTAGGAAGACTTTTTGCATTATTTTCAAAGAGCATCTTTAAATGCTCCAAGTTATAGTACAGAATCGAGGCAGTGGCGGCTCGTGGTCAACTTTTCAGGGGGTCAATACATATAAACCACATAGAGTCATCTGAAAAAATCAGACACACATGTCCAGGCACATAAATCGTATATATTTCTAAGAAAATAACGACTTACTTCTTTGTTTTTGTCTTTACCTGTTTGCTGAACTTTAAATTTCGGCAAAGGTCGACTACTGGTCTTAAATTCGAGTCGTTTCTCAAAGTTCGGCTCGCCAATATAATTGAAAACGGACTATAAAGTATTAATATTCTAAAACACTGTGGCTACCTTGCTTTAAAACATTAATTTAAACTATAAAATCAACAAACAAAATGTAAAATCTTCAAAATAAAATCACTAACATCAATTGACAAAAATATTTAAGTTTCCTTGGCGCGGCTGTTGACCCAAACTTTGCCAACGTAAGCCGTATGTATCTTACCTATGCGCCCCTATGCGAATTTGATCGGGAACACTCGGGAAAAACTCGCCTCCGTTTATAACCACGAGGTCAACGCCGGCGCCGGCCGCCAGCCGTGATCGATTCCAAATGAAACGAAACCTCTCCGGAGGTCGCGGTGTGAGGCATGGATAGTATGTCGCGGAATTAAGAGAACGGTCAACGAGTTTATACGCTAAGAATAATAGAGGGAATTTCCAAATTAAAAAAAAATTGTAAAAATATAAATTAGTATTATTTTATTTATTTGTTTCTGTTTGGAAATATTTATTGGGGGGTCATAGACGTTTGACCTAATGGAGGAGCCGCCACTGAATCAATGTACTTAATGGCTCAACTGACTTGGCGAAAATATACAACCGAAAGGGGATGCAAAAGAGCTCATTTAGGTCGCCCAGCACAATGTGAACCCTTAAAGAAAAGGCCAAAAAGGCGACACAACTTGGCAGAGTAAATCTTCCTAATGCTGTTAAACATGGCTCTGCACATTGAAAATTAATATTTCTCTTTTGTCTTTAATAATAAATATGTACGTTTTTTTACATGGTTTAATAAAAACTTGTATCTTATAATTTTTCTCTTTTAATTTTTTAAAATATTGTTTAACATCAGGTATTCCAAACCTAATATAATATATGCTGTTTGATGCTAATAGTTCATAAAAACTTTCTGACCCTCGATCTGGCGTACAATAACATTATGACCCTGAAAACAGAACATCGAATTTGATTGGTCATAAAAACATTCTGACCCTCGATCTGGAGTACAATAACATTATGACCCTGGTTAGATCTAGGGTCATAATGTTTTGATGCTACCGGTAATATTATCAGTAGAAATATCACAAGTGCATAAAGATTTCTAAAAATTTTCTAAAAAAAAAAAACAATTTTTTAATAAAAGCATGAATGCTTATCAACTGAAAAAAATCACGAACGAGCGCCCGTAGGGCGAGTGTTTTTATCTGATGATATGTACGAATGCTTTTATTAATTAAATTTTGTCGCACGAGTGATATTTTGATAAAGAATATTGCAAGTAAAAGTTACATTTTAAACTAACTTGAATTATTTTATTTACGCCATAATATAATACAACAAATAATTTGACAGCTAAATAGTAGCGGTAATTTTTTTCACAGTTATATTTTCACTTATTAATTTGATCAGTTGCCATAGTCAATTATTTAAAAAGATTAGAAAATGTAGATTGAGATTTTTTATGTATTGTTCCAAAGAAAGTTTGGTTTTATCTGAGGTATTGTATAAACACAAAAAATCATAAAATACTGCTATTTCTGTTTTTCTTAATGTTATATTTGTATGTTTTACAAAAAAGGATACAGAAATCCGCGAAAACTTTTAAACATCAACCGAAAATGCACTGAAATCATATGGCTAAAGGTCAATGACAGCTGGCGTTAATCACGCGATAACGTAGCAGAGCCAGGCGGGAATGCGCGATATCATACCATTCGTTTATTACATCACGGGTAAACTATATCGTTGCTGCGTCTGGAAAAATCGCTATGTGTAATTAACCCAGCTTTGCAGTTTGTCCACTAAATGTAACGACGGAGTATTGTTTATTGTAAAAAAAAAGATAGTAAACGACGCATTATACTGACAACAGCTCATTATTGGATAAATTGCAAATAGCGGTTGTTTCAGGCACAGCGACGATATTTAAAATGGACTAGATTATTTTTGCTTACATTTTTTTTCAACTGTAGTAGTAATTGAGTACTGTGTAGTAATTGAGAAATATTATCACAATTCTAAAGGTGAGGAAATGGGGCTAATCTTACATTCCTTTGTTGTGTGAAATAAAAATAAAACTAAAAAAGCAAGCTATCAGACTAAACTTTTTATTGGTATCTTTTGGCAGAACATCTAAGTTTGCAGCACCAATATTTCGATTTCTTGATGATGTAAATATTGGCATTATCACCATTTGTAAAATAATTTTGTTCCTCCTTGCCCTCTATAACCGGTGCATCGGAAAATCCTTGCACGTACATAGAAATCCATAACTTATCTTGGATTGTATTGTAATCCCTAAAAATAAGCAGATTCGTTTATTTGAGCACGAGACTAAATTTATAGTTTAGCAGTGTTTGACCTAATTTTTCCAAAAATTGTTGTATTGCGACTAAGTAATTTAAAAATAAGACAAACAGACTGTAAATAGACGCTTCCTAATTTGTATAGAATGTACAAACTAGCTTTCAGCGATTTTTATGGTTTTTGGCCCATGCAAAAATTCAATACCATACAAGTTATTAATATCGTGGGAAACATTTATGCAGTAAAATTTTATTGTGAACTGATACTCTTGAACTACTTACCGAAGCGCTTCAATAAATTTCATTATTTGATTAGGTTGATAAAATCCCCTCCACATTAGAACTCGAACTTGTCCCATCTCTACGTTGGGGTCAGGTGTTTCATAACTGTTGACGTAATTCTCGATATCCCCCGTGAAATCTCCATTTACAGACACCAAGCCTAACCATTCAACAAAATCTATAATATCGTTTGTCTCAATGTTCAACCCCCCAAGTGTAGGGGTTTTCACAGAATATACTACATGAGTTTTAAATGTTGGCTCGCATATCTTTATATTATAATTTATATCGTCAAAAAACTTTGCAACTGATGACGGACAAATCGATTCCTCTGGCGGTTCCCAAGAAATTATAACAGTAAACCTCTCAAGAGAATGCAGAGCTGATTTAATTTTTTCATAATATGATTTTCCTGGCACTAATTTAGGGTCTGTCAGATCCACTTTCACAACTAAAAAGAGCATTATTATTAAATCTAGACAGAATTTTACTATCGTAATAATTTACCTGTATTCAGCAGTTCTGCATATTTATATACTAATAAAGGTAGCATTGTTTTGGTGGGTGTAAATAAAAAAAATCTGAGTTAGGCTTTATCAAAATATATTTTCATGTACATATTCTTTTTGAACAAAAACACATCAAAATAACAACACAAATGTGGTATAAGAATAAATGTATGAGTATTTGCTGTTTACCATTTTATTTCCCTTTTTATTGAATAAGTTAAAGATCTTTTTGGAATATTTACGTTGTTGTTACCGGTATTTACAGAGTTGTATACATAACGATTGAACCATGTATTTATACAGTATGTCTCTGAAATCCTGTACAAATTCAATTAAAATTGTCAATTTTCGACAAAAATATTAAAACAAAGTGATATATTACATTGCACTTATTTTAACAATAGTATTAAGTTAGATGATGAATCATTAAGACGCTGTAGCATCGATGGACTTTTTTATCAAATAGCCATTTTTTTTAAATATATTTTTCATGCGTTGAGATGCGTTCATTTTGCCCTAAGTCGAACCATTTAGATTTTAGTTTCTCAATTTTTAATTTAGCTCTATTTGATTAACAAAAATACCACCGATGTTACAGCGCTCAAACGAATTACCCTGTATACTTAATACTACTCTAAAAAAAACAATTTAAAAACAATCCTTTACCAGATTATTATTTTTGGCCAAAATAATGATATGGAAATAATCGATTTTTTGGACGCACTGTATAAATGTAGTTTTATATAATATACTTATCATGACTAACAAGTTAGATTTTTTATTTAATACACTTTCGTTTTCCGTCTGCACAAACAAAGCCTTTCCTAAAAACGCTGATTTTATCATTTATTTTAGATAAATACTTTCCTATTTTAAAATACATACATCATTATATTTCACATTTCATCTCAGTCTAAGGAACACAAGCTTCATAACCCAGACACTTTGTTCTTTTAATGGGATGAAAATGTTTCAACGTAGAAACAATTATAGGGTAACAGATTGAAAGCAACTAAATATTACTGCAGGTCTCGCTACTTTTCGGGACTATTTTATTCATATTTAAGTAAACTTTATTTCAACAACTTCCCTCGTACATAATTTCACTACGTACATATAACACGGCCTATATATGCATATAAATAGTTGGTAATAACTTTATCCAATTCCTATAAACTGTCAATTATTTCAATTGATTTTTTTCAGTTTTTAATTTATTATTGTTATTATTATTAATTATTTTTTATAACTTTGCTTATATAGTCTATACAAAATAAATGTCCATTTTTATTTTTCGCCATAAAAACCTTTTTATGGCGTATTATTACAGACAACGGAATTTAACCGAATATTTAAACATTTATTAGGACGCCATTTTGTTTTGGCATACAGGAGGATTCTCGACTAAAATCTTACTAGTGGATTGCACATTTGATTTATGTGCAAAATTTGAAATAAATTGGGTAAGTAACTCTTTGGTACTGAATGTTTTATAAGGCCGCCATTTTGTTCCGCCATAACAGCTTTATATAAAATGACAACCTGAATAATTAGACGGTCCAACAAACTAGTTGTCTGCTGTCAATATGGCTGCCGTAGGACAACATTGTTTTCTTCCATACGATTCCGTGATAATTTAAAAGCAAATTTCAAATACAATTTACAATTGTAAAAGAACTCAATTTTTTTCAGCGTAATGAATCCTTTACCTTTTACTAGACTTAAACTTAC
Organism: Kuschelorhynchus macadamiae; assembly: GCA_030620095.1. Lineage (NCBI taxonomy): Eukaryota > Metazoa > Arthropoda > Insecta > Coleoptera > Curculionidae > Kuschelorhynchus > Kuschelorhynchus macadamiae. The sequence goes on along the minus strand of JAUTXW010001085.1, from coordinate 226,721 downwards.
TTATGTATAGAAAAAAATACAATTTAAGACAGGATTATACCATCGAGCCCCTAAAAAAATGTTGTTCCCGTCTTATGGAAAACCTTAGTTTTAAATAAGTAATAACCCTGTATATGGTATCGCAGCATTTTAGAGCATACGTTAATTCGTTTCTAGAGTATGTAATTTGTTTCCACATACGATGAATTTGTAAGTTTAAGATAGAATGTAAAAACAAATATGTATTACTCGTATAATGTATTTAAAAACTATGAGTCTTTTAAGTAGGATTACCTCACTTTTCGCTTTCGCACAAAAAATGAATTACAGAGTTACATAAAGGTACAAATTATTTAAAAAAATCTCTTTCAAGATGGTACATAGAAATACTGCTAATTATTTAAGTCCCATTAACAATGATAAAACATAAAAAATAATACAGCATTGAAATATGTAAAGATACAAATTGTAATATAACTTTTTCAATTAGAGATTAGACTAGAGATATCTTTGATCAGTCTCGATCGAGAATCATAATAATTGTTAATTAGCTAGATTGCTTTTAGTTTTCAGCCGCATCGACGAAAGTTCATTCAATCGTTTTTTATATCTAAAATTAAAAATTAATAAATAATATTGTCTCCCATCCCTCTACTGCCACAATTTGCAATACAGCAAAAAGAATGCATTTTAAGGTAAAAAATAAAAATAAATAACAAAAGTCCCTTATACTCCTGTGTAAAAATTCGATTTGTTTGTCCAAAGGCCGTCAAAAATATCTGATCGGTGACGTTGAAGTGACCGATCATTGGCCTGAGTTATAGATTGAAAAAACTTGCATCTTGCGTCGTCCGTTCGAGTCGTGAGTTTACGTTGGTTCTTAGCCCGAGTTATAGATTGAAAGCGTTTGCGCTTTGCGTCGCCTCTAGGGCTAACCTTACTCTAATGTTTATATTTATCGCCTTTTGGTGTAATGCAATTTTATCTTGCTTGTGTTTCAGTTCATGTGCGTTTTTTTTAATTTGCTAAGCATGGATAATCAAAATCATAGTAATAATGCCTGGTAAAGACTAGGCATTGTGGATATATTAATGTGTGTCGCAGCTGTAAAGTTGTTGAAGAGAGGGCGGCAATGAAGATGGTGAATTCGGCCTGTTAATTTTGGTGCAAATACTCAAAACTCCTATAAGCATTTTCTTAAAATTACAGACAATGACCCCAAGCAGTTTTTTTAAATGAACGTGGATGTTATGTGTATATATTAATGTCAAATTTATTACGAAGAACGAACGTTTTAAAAAGCCCTCTAAAATCCAGCAATTTCATTAGTTGCAGCTTAACGCAAATATCGATTTTCTTCAGCCGCTACCATCAAATTTAAAAAACGCCATATTTTCGACGGCTAGCGGAAACTCAAATGGATGGCGGCAATAATATAATTTGCGTTAAGTAAACTTCAAGGACAGCGCAAACGACGCCGCAAGCGTTTTCAATCTATAACCCAGGCTATATTACAAGCAGATTGTTTAGGTTAACTAACGTAACTTAACTTAATTTACCTGTTTATATAAGGAAATACATTTTCTTCACCTCCCACTATATCGGACTTTGATAGCCTACGGTCTCACAACTTTGGTTTCTTGCGCTTTACTCGATTTTTATTAGGTATTTTTTTTTATACAATTACAAAATAAACATCTGCCATCTTACTTTTTAAAAGTCAGTTTGTAAAATTAATTATAAAAACTAACTTTAAATTCGCTCATAACTGTTGATTTATTTCGAATACTTATATTGACATATTCCAAATTGCTTGACCTCAGAACGTAAATAATAGGTACAGTAATCGCTGAGATTCACATCAGCTACACTGTTTTAGTTGGTCAACATAAGCTAGTTAAACTCCGAAATAAGCATAACAATCACGCTTGTTCGGACATTAGCTGTTTTGTTAATAGGGAGTTTAACTAGATAACATTAAGATTAAATGATTTCGGTCTTTAGACGTAACATATACACTAACTGCGATAAATGGCGACCTAGAACTTAATACAAATATATATTTACTCCATCTGTTGAAGAAACAAGTACTGGACAAATCTTAGCATTTTGAAAACATTGCCAGACATTTCCTGAATTTATATTTATACCCACAACGTTTAAAAATTACAAGCCTTACCTTCTAGCAAAGGAGTCAATCAATAACTGAACGTCCGGACATATTTTAAGCCAAATCGAGTTTTGGAAATTTTGATGTAAAGGTCAAAATCATTTCCAGTGTTTTATTACCATAGAATAACAATAACTTGTAAAGTAGCCAGTATAAGAAACTCAAAGATGGTAGACAATGACACTTGAAAACCATTCGAAACTTGTAAAACTTATTTTTGTCCGACAGAGTTTAGCGTATGACATATATACAACGTGACAAAAAAGATCTAAATCAAATTTAAATCGTAAGGAATAAAAACTTCTCAATTTATCCAACTTTTAAATCTTTAGGTTACAGTTTCAGGACAATTTTCAGATATTATTTCCTAGAACACTGTTTTTAGTTATGATGAATGTAGCAAAAAAAAAGTTAAAAAGAATTAAAAAATGTAAAAAATAGCGAGTGTTCCACAAATAAAGTAGTTATCATCGTAACTGGTAACGCTAGAAATACTTGGATTCTGCATACCCGTACATTAAAGCTCTAAGTCAATACTTAATCTTACTAAGTATACTAAAATAATTTGACAGCGATAGCGAAAAGAGCACGTAGGAATAATAATAAAACGAAAAAAATCACATAACACGAAAAAAAGTCTTTACGTCTGGCCGAGGATCAATTTGTTTGCATCCCTTGGGTATTTTTGAATAGTTTGTTGTCACAGCGGGCGCAAAAAAAGCAGGGAATGCTCCCCCCTTGGCTATGCCAGTGTTTGTAGATATTTTATGAAATTCCCTTATCAGTTTATTTTTTAAAAAATCGCAAGGTTTTTTTAGAACTCAAATCTTTTCGCCGCTCCGTGTACTTAAAAATATAATAAAAAGCATTAAAGTAATGAAAGAAGAAAGTTGCATGGTAAAACGGGCGACTTTTAAAATTGTATATTTCTAAGAAAAAGAGAGTATCGTAAACCATATTATTTTTGTGTGAATGCTCTTCCAAATCACCCTATAGGATAAAAAAAAGGATTATATGATATCCTAGTTTGAGAAAGTTTTATGCTGGTGAACCTTTACAAATTACTAAAATAAACAGTTTCATTATCAATAAAACGTATACAACCTATATACTTTGTTTATATATATATATATATATATATATATATATATATATATATATATATATCGTAATATAAATAAAGTTTGTTTATTTTGGTTAGGTTCGTTGTAAAGAAAGCGCCCGATATCGTGTCAAAAAAAATTTCGGATCTATACTGAAACAAGGACTTTTTTAACAAAACCTATATTGTTAGGTGGATCTGTCTTATTAGCATTACGTTAACCCGAGTTCGTCGATGAAAACCATCATTAAAGCCTGTGGTATAGTGGTGAAATATGTGAACTTTTTCGATTTTTTTCTGGAAAAAAGTGGCAAATGTTACAAGTTGTCACTCTTAATCTACTCTATACACCATAGGCTATCATTTAACCTTAAAAATTACAAATGCGTGGGTTGGTTAACGACACAAGACCCTATTTCACTTTAAACTTGTAGTAAAAATGTTTATGGTCAATTTTAGTGCAAAATATTACTATGACTTTATGTAATGATCTAGAAGAGCAACTTGACTTGACTTGAGTGATTTTGGCTCTATTCCTACTAGAATAATTTGACAGCCCATTCTCTCAGCGTCCAGGATTTGGTCTGACTCTGAATCATGTCTTGAACGTCCTTTCTTGTTTCAAATTTCAATTATCTTTAAATTTTTCTTTCTTTGTAAAACGATTCTAATGCATCTTGGCTTCCACTAGATGCCCCTTGAGAGTACTACTAGGCCTCACACGTTCACAGCGTCTGCTCCCTTTCTAGCGGGGTCGTTAGTTTCCACACTGAGCGGCTGAGTCTCCCGCTTCCCCCCGAAATAAAGCAGCTAAACCGAATACGTGAAACCACTTATGTTAAAAACACAGAGGTTTGCCTTCGACGAGGCGATTCGGAAGACTGGGACTGGGAGAGCAACTTTGTCAGTAATATAATTATCTGCCAATAAAAGCGTGATGTTCGGAGTAGGGATGGGCGATAATAGATTTTATCTATAGACAGGCGATAGCAACTCACCTACTGATAAATTTATTTATTTATATCCATAATTATTATTACCTATCTACAGTTACGACAAAGGCGATTACTGCCAATAAAGGCGTGATGTTCGGAATAGGGGATGGGCGATAATCGATTTTATCTATAGACAGGCGATAGCAACTAACCTACTGATACATTTATTTATTTATATCCATAATTATTATTACCTATCTACAGTTACGACAAAGGCGATTAACGTAAATATATAATATCGGTATTATTGGATGCGTATAGGTAGTTATAAGATACTTATCGATATATCTATATCATTTCATTTACCTATTGTTATTATTTCGATAACTATCGATATATCGAATAAAAATCCCACCCCTAGTTCGCACTGTCGGTTCACTTATCAAACCTTGTTAACGGGCCAACTCAAAAGTTCGCACTAGCTTAGACACTGTTGAGAGTGTTTATAAAATATATTTTATGGTAACTATTTATTGAGAATAAAGCCTGCAAATTTAAAATCAAGAAAAATGCGATAAACACACAGGTCCAGTTAAGAAGAATCTCCGCGATATTTGTTGACTTTATGTCAACAAAAATCGTTTAATAGACATTTTTATTTAAATTTTTACCTTGTAATATACTTTGTGGTATTTTAAATGGGTTAGATCCGTAAATAAATACCTATAATACAAATAAATAAATACAGTACATCAACAGATATAAAAAGTAAATCAATAAATAATGCACTGCTTAGTTAATTATTTCAATGTTTTCCAATATATATTTACTAGACCATCTTTTTAATTGTTGAAAGATGAGTTCACAAAGGCAAAAAAGATTCTCAAGAATAATCCAAATTCCTGGTTTAAGAGTATAATACACCCTAAAATATTATTTTAAATAAGCATATTCCAAAAAGACCTTTTACTCTTAAATACCGTCCGATATTCCACTGCACCCAATCCTTAGTTATTTGATAATTTAATCAAATTATGGAAATCATTTCATTAGAGCTGAATAAAAATAATTGTTTGATTTACTTTGACTTGAGATGAGTAACAAAAAAATATGTTTGGGGAAACCGTTGTTATTACTTATCATGAAATTTATAACAACAAAGAGACGACATTTATATTTTAGGAAAAACGATATTATTCAATGGAAAATAGCATATATGCTAACTATATAATATGAACAAGCGCAAGGTGTGACCTGCCAGCCTTTTCCATTTAAGTGACAAGGCTTGTCATATTTTACGATATTATAAATTGTTATTTGACACGATAACTTCGTAGTATTTTGCTAAAATTTCGTCATGAAGAAGTTTTGAGCAAAAACAATAAAATCGTCGCTTTTAATGAAGCCATGTTTGCCAAATATGCAGGGTATCGAAAAAGGCAAAAATATTAAACATACAGATATTAAACTATCTTTTCAACAATGCGGCTTTCACATCGGAAAGCGACATGTTAAAAAAGTAATGTTACACACAGAGCCATATATATATATATATATATATATATATATATATATATATATATATATATATATATATATATATATATACCCAAAACAGATGTTTTTTGTAAATTATAAATCTGGCTCTTTATTATGATATAGATGTTAAAGTGGTGAATATTATAAAAATGTCAGGCAAACGAGGAGTTTAAATTCGACTCCCTCTAGTTATTTCACATTAATTTGATGAGACTATCAGACGACCAAGGCTTTAAGGTACTAAATTGCCTGGCTTTTTACAAAATTTAACAACTGGAAAATGACAGAGTGGGTCTTATGTCTAAGTCAAAATTGCTCATTCTGATATGAAGCTTAAAAATTTTTAGTTCTTCCATAGAAATGCCTTGCCAACTTTCCAGTTCTGACAGTACTTTTAGATTAATGCAACTAGCTAAAAGCAATTCTACTGTTCTCATACTCATATCGCTACTATAAAGCACCCTAAACTCTTCCAAATTTTTCATAGGGTTGAGGCGAAGTATATTTACTATATTGAGGTGAGTTATACCAGTTGAGGAACCTAAATGAATATATTTAATATTTACAGCATGAGATAAAACATATTCTAAGTGGCTTATACTACTATCTACAACCCAAAAAACTCGCTCCAGATTTTGAAAAGGTTGTGAATGCAATGGATCAATGGACCTTTGGTTGTTAAACCTAAAATCACAATTATAAAAAACTAGACTTTTTATCTTTGGACAAAATTTTCCTATCACGTTTAATACATTAAAATCCATCTCTTCAACATGCTCTAAATGAAGGTGAGTGAAGTTAGAGCCTCCAATTTCAAGTAGCTGCTTTAAGGAATCTTCATAAAAAGCAAACGACAGTAATTTTAGTTCTCTTAGGTGTATTAGTGATACTAGTACAGATAAATTTGCAACTTGCACGTCGTGGAATAGGCTGATATATTCCACTTTGGGAAACATATTTACAAGAAGCCTTAAGCTTTCAGTGGATAAATCTCTAGTTTGAATCTTTTTCAAATCAAACGGACCACAAGTTATATGACTTTTGTAAATATACATAATAATCTGACTGAATTCATCACATCTCCCAATGTCTTGCAACTTTGGCAGTCCATTTATTAATTTGCCCAGACCTGCAATAGATACTGATGTTCTATGTAGCTGAAGTTCTTTCAAATTCTTGCAATTAAGTAAATACGGTATACTTCGGTCTGTTACAGAACGAGATGAGGTAACATCGATGCTTTGTATGTTTGGACAATTTTCTGAAATGGTCTGTATCACTAAGTCACTACAGTCAAAACATAAACAAATTGTATGTAGGTTTTTCATAACTTTAATTCCATCCAATATATTTTTATCATGTTCAGTTGTTCTCCAACCACCTGTACACGAGCCGAGATTAAGGATTTCTAAACCACTCATCTTCTCTAAGTTCTTGTATAAAATGTATCTCATAATTTTAGGCCATTGAGAAAAGTCTACCGCTTTTAACCGAGAATTAAGCACAACCTCAGTAAGACTAACTACTACATTCATTTCTGTTAAAAAGTGAGCCATTGAAATTTGAGGGTAATAATTCTTCTTGGTTTTCTCTATTAAAGCCTTAACGGCTTTTAGAACTTCCACAGCCATCGTTTCATATAAATAATAAGGAACATATGAGACCAAAGTTTCATTTAATCTATCAATACTTTTCTGAAGACTTGCTACAATTTTCTGCGGATCTTTATTAAACTGTACTCTAGACATAATTGTGGGTTTCATACAAACGACGAGTGATCCAATACTTTTAAGCGACAAATTTTTCAAAGTTGGGACATCTCTGAATCTCGGCATTCTCTGAAACAATTTACCGTGTATCAAAAACTATCGACTGCGGTTTCTATTTGATCAATTATTCATCTTTAATTCGATACATTGAAAAACGGTTTCGATGAAACTTTCAGAGTTTTGTATGTGATGCAACAAAATATTTTTGCGAAAAACGGGAGGGTCGATTTGGCAATTTGTAAAAAATTTTTTGTATTTAGTCATTGTATCGAATTTAAAATAAAATTATTTAAGTAGCTAATACAAAAACAGAGTTGGATACAGTGTCTTAATAAATTTACCACTTATAGAAAAAACAAGTAGTCATATTTACAGGGTACCGCAAATGCTTGTTTTTGGAGATACCTGTTAAAAATATTTGTATATATGATTCTTTTTTAAACTCTTCTAACCGGTTTAATATTCAAACAAATAGTTTTTTCTGAATAATAGCCGCGAAATCCATGTAATTCTTTTGTAAGAATGTTATACCCACCTGACTACTTTCGGAATCTTTAAAATATTGTCATTATAAACTTCATTCAATTTGTTTTCTTTTGCAAAATAGTAGCAAAAACACAAATAAATATTTTTGTTACAAAATTGAATGAAGATCCTAGGTGTGATAGATTCTTAAAAAAAATACATCAGCGGTGTCGAAGTCCAAACTAAATTATATATATTTGAAATTAGTAGTTTAGTGTGTAGTATATAAGTAAAGTGGCAACTTTCACTTCAATAATAACACTATTTTTCCTATGACCACAAAGTATCTTCAGTAGCACTTTTATTTTTCTTTTTAATTACATTTAAAGACTCGTGTTGAAACAATATATTGTATACCAGTCGCGGATTCAAGGGGGGGAATTACCCTTAATGTCAATAGAAATTATACCTACAATGGCATGAATTCTATTGACATAAACATTGCGAAACATGTTTAATTGTCCTTATTGCTTCAGTTAAACTAGTGATGCCCACGATATTCTCGTTTGCGAGAGTCCCGTCTCGCTTTCGAGGCGAGACTCGAGACGATACTTTAAATTTTTCTTGCGAGACACGACGAGACTTTTAAAAAGCCCCCCTTCTCAAATCTCGCATGAGAGTCTCGCAAAAGTCTCGAAGTATCGCAGATAAAAATGCCAAATATTAATTAATTATTCTTATTATCGCGAATGTTATTGATACATATTTTTAAAATCCGCATAATAGCGAACAGTCTGTGTTTACAATAACATTTTAAAATTGCAAGTCGGCATAATAATTTTGGTCATCGCATTCTTTAGACGAGTTCAAATAAGTGTCAATAAAGACGGTTAGACCTTGTTTTTCTTGCTTTGGGTTGGTTTAAGTTGGTAATATAAAAATAAAGTCACTAAATCTAAGTATCAGTCAAATATTAAAAAGATAACAGGCGCGTTTTGCCCCTACACTCATCATTGGATCTACAATAAATAAAAAACCTAATATATCGATGTTCATACAATTAACTCTCGCTATAGTTACCTTAAAATTAATAAAGTCAAATGTCCAAATACATATTAAAAGATAAAATAAAGATACAAAACACCGCTACATACTAGACAGAAAATAACAAGAAGCGATTAGGTTTCTTAGCTAATTTGAAAATTGTTGTTTGCATGTGACGGGGTAAGGTTCAGGAGCGGATAACTCCAAAAAATTTGTATATGGACTTATAGTCTTTGTGAATTATAAGTTACTTTTGAATGAATGATAAAACTTTTAAGAGACTTATAAAAGACTTATGGTGTCTTTTTTAGTAGATTTTAGGTGAATTTAAGTCTTTAATAAGATTTTTAAGTAAATTTAAAGTTTTTAATATAACTTATGATGCCTTTCAAGTCTTCGTAGATCGGAGTAAATTTAAAGTCATCTAGAAGATTTTAAGTGACTTAAGCCTTTCCAATTATATTTTCTATGAATAACAATAAACAAGCGGTTAATTTTATAGCATCATTTTCTCATATACAGGGTGTAGCTCAGGAGAACATACTAAACGTTTTTAAAGAACCGATGCCAGTACTTAAATCTGTGTTTTAAATTTTGATTAGGCTGGAATATTTTTTTAGATTTTGGTACTTGCCATTAGACAGGAGGCGAGACGAGACTTTTATTGCGAGACCAGACTCGAGACGAGACATTTCAAGTCTCGTAGGCATCACTAAGTTAAACGTGGTATAGCGGCTGTAGGACAACTAAAACAAAATTCCTTTTTTAAAAACTCGCTGACGTTTCCATTTCAAGTCTTTTTCTAGGCTAACACAAAACCCTATATTGGCAAAAACATAAAAAAACTTATTAGCTTCTACTATTGATTGAACATTTTTTGATGTTTTGCCAATATAGTTTTTTTGTTTTAGCCTTGAAAAAGGCTTAAAACGTTGATTGAAGGAAAAAGGAAGATGCGCAACCTTATGGGCGAATTTGTGGCACAAAAGGTGTCCGAGATGTAGCTGGCGACATCGTCGCCGCAGGAAAGGTGTCCGAGATTTGCTTGGCGCCGCGGGCTGCCAGTCGTTTACAGCGAAACAGCGGATAGATCTGATAATCGGCGGAGATGTACGAATCGCTTACCTGTATTGTTTGTTTACATCATAGTGGTTATTGTTTTTTTGCTCGTTTTCGAGGCAAACTCGTGAATTTTTAACTCTACGAAACTGGAGTTAGTTTCATTCTTGTGAAACTGTTAATTAAAGCAAGTATGTCTGCCACAAAAATGGGGTGTGCGTATATTGGATGCAACAATAAAAGAAAAAATAAAAATATTTTGGTGAGCTTTTTTAAATTCCCCATGACGAGGCCCAACATTCTTTGTCAATGGGTACGAAACTGTGGCAATGTTGAATAAATAAACGTGTATTGTGAAAATCATTTTTCTAAACACGATATGTATTCAAGTGGCGGAAGACAATTACTGAAGAAAAATGCCATTCCTATATTTTGGAAAGGTAAGTGTTTTTTATTTTGAATCTTATTTTTGGAATGTCCTTGCTAAAATTAAATTGAAATAAAGAATAAACTACGCAATGTCCTAATATTCTTACAAATGTTACATCACAGGAATTTGATGTTTTTTGAATCTCTGAGTATTGGAACTTTCTTCTCTTGATTAGTACTGTTTTTAAAATAAATTAGATGGGTCATGAACTTCTGGCGCCTGATAAATATATGTGCTTGTAGGTAACGGCCGTATACTACCAATAGTATAAAGAAATAACGGGGATTCTGCCAAAAAGTTTATATTACATTTTTTTTCTAATAGCCAAGCTTTCGAAATAACTAATTTCTTCATCAGGGCTCTATAATAACCTAATTATCAAAAGATTTAGGACTTTATTTTACAACTAAAAAGTACTTACACTAATTAAAATGCAAAGACAATATTGAGGGAATTTTCAGAAAATAAAAAATTGGATAGATTTTAACTACTAAAATTTTAACATCTTTTGACAAGAAATAAACAATCTAAAACCAATTGTTTTTCTATCAAATAATAATGACAGAGATACGTTAAATATGTCAAATATATAATTTTATATTTTCTGAAAATTCCGTCAAAATTGTTTTTTCATTTTAATTAGTGTAAGTACTTTTTAACTGTAAAAAAGTCCTTCATTTCCTGATAATTATTTTATTATAGAGCCCTGAAGAAAAAATGCATTATTTTGGCAATTAGAAAATAAATGTACTATAGACTTTTTCGCCGAATCTCTGTTATTTCTTTATATTAATTATATATATATATATATATATATATATATATATATATATATATATATATATATATATATATATATATATATATATATATATATATATATATATATATATATATATATATATATATATATATATATATATATATATATATATATATATATATATATAAACAAGTGCAATAGATGATTAAAGGGATTTGAAAGATTATAAAAATCAAAATAAGTCGATATCGCGATATACATCCATCACCATTTTCAGACACAATTATTATAAATATCTTTCGATTAGAAGTAATTTTGTGCTCCACCCGCCATAAAAAGGACAAAACATATTTACGTCTTTATTTTACAAGGTTATTGATAAATCGGCGAAATCTGGAACCGTTCTGCGTGCGGGAATGACCTAATAGAAGAATTGTCTAAAACTCGACTTAACTGTTTTGTATATCTTATAGTTTCCGATACATGCATCACTAATTTTGGACACACTGTATACGCTGCGTCTGTTCCATTTTATTTAACAAATAGAAAAATTGTATTCCACATAAAAAGTGTTGCTTATAAAAAAAAAGGTTTGATTATAAAAAAATCCTATACAAAATACAAGGATCGCAAAGAATTCGTGAACGAATTAGAGAGGGTAAAATTATTAATTAAAAATTAATTTATCGCCTTTGTTTTTTGGTAATTTAATGGTCAATATTTCGAAAATTTCAACTGACCTCAATATTACATATTCACCATTAATTATTTTAAAAAAATAAAAAGACCTTTGTCTTGTATTTTCAAGCTCTTTAACTGTCTCGAAAAACCGAATTTAGTTTGTTCTTTCGTTTGTAAACAGTCCTATATAATAACATAATAAAAAATTGATTACAAATTTGTATTTATCAGTTTTGGACCAAGCGGGAAATCTACAAATATATATTCCTGGGAAATATTTAATATACTTATTTCGTTTACTAGTTAAACCGATCTGCTTTGAGGACCAATATATGCTTTAGTTGAAATTTCGTTCAACAAAATAAATCACTCTTATAACTTTAAGGGAATAGACTTTAGAAGTTACCCAAATTAAGGTTTATACGGACGTTAGTGGTGGCGGAGCACAAAATTACTTCTAAGGAACTCTAAAGGAAAAAACCTATTTACTTCATTTATTTTACACACTGTATACACAATGGGTACGAAACTGTGGCAATGTTGAATAAATAAACGTGTATGTGAAAATCATTTTTCACGATTATACTAAAATTTTGACATCATTTGACAAGAAATAAACAACTTAAAACCAATTGTTTTTCTATTAAATAATAATGACAGAAATATGTTAAATATGTCAAATATATAATTTTATAATTTCTGAAAATTCTGTCAAAATTGTCTTTTTATTTTAATTAGTGTAAGTACTTTTTAATTGTAAAAAAGTCCTTAATTTCCTGATAATTATGTTATTATAGAGCCCTGAAGAAGAAATTAATTATTTTGAATGCTTGACAATTAGAAAATAAATGTACTATAGACTTTTTGGCCGAATCTCCCTGCTTATGAATATAAGATAGAAAAACAAAATTACATTAATTTCAAATTTTATGCAAGCATTAAGTGTAACATAGAGATAAACTGGTAAAGATGTGTTACGAATTCAAGATGGCGAAATAAAATAGCGGCCAAATAATCTTTACTTCCCTCGTAAAAGGAAAGTATTGTCATCGTGAAAAAATATCCTACGAGATTTATTCAAATCTTTACGTTTCAGGGTCCCAAGATGCCGAAAAACATGTTTTCTTAATTCTGTCGGTCTGTCTGTCGATCCGTATCTTCCCGGCATAGCTAAAAACTACTTACCCGATTGACTAAAAATTATGGTCAAAAATTAAGGCACAGTTTAATTCTGTGATTAAGGGTCATATAGGAATGACCTGGTAATATTTTGGTAAAAATCCAACGTCAAAACAAAATTGCGGCCTAGTGAAGTTATTACTAAAAACTACTTAACCAATTTATTTCAAATTTTGCACAAAAATCAAGAATTATGTAGAAATCAACTGGTAAAATTGTAGTGAAAATTCAAAATGGCGGCTTAATGGAATGTTTATAAATTCAGCATGAAAGAAACTACTTAATGGACTGATTTCAAACTGTGTGCCATAACTAATTGGAGTATAATTCAAGAGAGGGGAACAAAATAGAGGCCAAATAATTTTTTTATAATCGTGAAAAAATCACCCTATCAGGTTTTAAATATTTTCAGGTTTTAGCGTCCCTAGATGCCAAAAAATGTTTTTATTGCCACCGGTTCGTCTGTCTGGTTTAAGAGTCATATGGGGATGACCTAGAAATATTTTGGTAAAAATCGAATGTCGGAACAAGATGGCGACCTTAAGAAACTTTAAAAAAAGTATTATTTAAAAAACTAGTTATCCAATTTCCTCAAATGTTGCACAAAAAACAAGTGTTACATAGGAATAAACTGGTAATGGTATGAATATAAGATAGTAAAACAAAACACCAGCCTAGCAAAATATTTAAAAAACAACCTGAAAGAACTACTTATTACATTAATTTCAAAATGTATGCATGCATTAAATGTGATACAGAGATAAATTAATAAAGTTGTGGTACGAATTCAAGATGGCGGAACAAATATTTCTTTTTAAATGAACGCAAGAAAAATCTTATTTTACTGATTGTGATATAAGGATAAACTGGTACGAATTCAACATGACGTAACAAAATGGCGGTATGTACCAATGTAAAGAATAAAAAATGCATAGTCACGAAAATAAAGTTTTGGAAAATAAACCACATAGAAAAATAAGAATTTTGTCGAATACATAATTTTTTCAGTTTCCTTTTCTGACCGTGATGGTAAGTTTAATATTTACTATTTCAATTCAGTGAAATAATTCAAAACAACAAAACAATGGTTTGCTCTTTAAAAAAAACGTGATAATGCTTTTTAATATTTGTTGTAAAATCTATATATTTAAAACACTGAGCTAAAGTTTTCAGCAAGTTCGTGAGAGAGTTGTACTGCACCGATTTATATCATTTTTTTAAATGATCGTCTGGTAACCGAGACCTTTCACATCTATTTCTTGTGTTGTATACAGGGTGTTTAAAAAAAATCGGGTCACGGATTGATCACGATTCTGCTCAAACTGCTTGACGAAAAAACATGCATTTGGGTTGGTAGTAGAATGTAGAGGTTGGATAAGAAGGAATTTTTCAAAACTCGGCGGTGAAACTGACCCTTAAATATTACAATATTTTTTATTTAAACAAACGGTTGGTTTTTCGGAAAAACGCTTAAGCTCGTGTATTTTATTTGGTTATTTAACATATTTTAAGATTTCTTAAAAATTTATACAGAGTGTTTCAAAAAATTGGGCCACTGATTAATCACGATTCTGCTCAAAAATCAAATTTTAAGGGGATGAAACCGCCCTTAAATAATACAATATTTTTTATTTAAAAACTGTTAATTTTTCAAAACAACGCTTGATCAGGTATATTTCATTTTATTTTTTACATATTTTTTAAAAATTTATATAGGATGGTCCAAAAAATCAGAAATAATTTATAAACAAAGATCTTTCAATCCCCTGTTGACAAAAATTGAACGAAAATGCAACTACGTGGTTTCTAAAATAAAAAAAAATAAGGCGATCTAAGTACCTACCTATTTATATCTCTTTCGTTAGCGTCATATGCGAACGCAATCGCGGGACCTCGTTAGCATTAATTCACGAAAATAATTTAAGGAAAAAATGCCTTAAGCAGAAATTTGGACGTTTCGCATAATTATTTAAGTAATACCAGCAAAATGGCATTAACAAAAATATATACTGATATTTAAAAATCTACATGAATAGTGCGCGATAAAATTTAAAATTAAGTAAGTAAATATAACATTTATGTTAGTATGTAAAAAAACACAGACAGACCGATGGAACTAAGAAAAGATGTTTTTCGTCATCTAGTGACCCTAAAACGTGAGGATCGGAAAAAATCTCGGAGAGTGATTTTTTCATAATTACCATACTTTCCTTTTAGGAGGGAAGTAAAAACAACACCAGTTGCCTAAATTGTATGTCTTCAATATTTATGGATAGTACTTATTTAGTAGTTAAATGTAAGTTTATTTTAACATTTTTTCTAAATTTTCATTTTCTTTTTAATGCAAACGTTGGATATTTATTTACCTTTTGTTTTGATTATGTATTATTTTTTAAGAACATGTTTTGTTTGAAAATTTTGAAATAAAGTCATTTTATTTCAACTTTTCTTTTACTTATCTATGCCCTAAGTCATTGTAAACAAAAATAAAAATCTTCTATGAACAATATTTTTCTTTAATTTTTCATTAAAAAAAAGGGAAAATCGCTCACATGGTGTACAGGGTATCCCAATTCTAGGAGGGAGAAGCTATACGAGATATGGAAAAGTGTAAACTGTAAAAAAGTTGCCCAAATTTGAAATTGAGGATATTAATAGATATTCGGAAAAATAGAGATTTTTGAAAATCCTTTTAATTTTCTACCGAGTTTTTTAACAAGATATTTTCAAATAAATGTCACATCATCACAGCCACCCTTTTCCCTCTACCAAAATATGTTATTAAGTTTGCGATTCGACGAATAATCTCCGAACGATCATCATAAACTTTGCTTTTTAAATAGTCAAAAATTTTGTGTTCTTAATAAACAGTAATTTTAATTCTAAATTAAAAGAGCATATCACACCTAACATTTTTATATATCGGACTAAAAAACCAATCAATGCTAGTTAATAATGAATGCCGAGGAACGGAAAGCCCGCGTAGGGTAAAAAATTCAATTACCTACGTCAAAAATATTTCACTTTTTTGATCTACTCCGGAATTAAAAATCCATTCTCATTACCATTTATTTTCGTCGACAATATGACGTGATTAGATTTTTGACCCGATGTTTCGTTCCTCATCATAAATTAGCACTGATGAAGGTAGTCACAAAATTAATTTTGTCTTAAAAAAAGGTAAGTAACAATAATTTGTAAATTAAAATTTCGATTTAAACGTAGACCTAAAACAATCTGCTTTATTTTGGCGTAAGGATCCAGTTAAAAAACAACGTTTCTCCAATTTATTGTTGTATCCTCAGGACACAGATTTTTCTATCTTGCATGAAAGCCATATTAGTCTTTACCTACTCCATTGGTCCGCAGATATTTTTTAGCCCAAAAAAAATACACTTACACTCTAACATAACCACAAGAAGATCGTTAACGAAAACTATTTAGAAATTTAATATCTGGGAAATATCTCCGAACCAACGGAGTAGGTATAGACTGATAATAAGGGTATCATGCAGGGTATAAAATTTATTTGTCCTGAGGAAGCAACAATAGTTACGAAGCGTCGACAATTTAAAAAAAGACATTTGCTCATTTACTGGGTTCTAACTCCAAATAATACACCACTCTAATATAAAAACAAGAGGATCGTTAAGGAATACCATTTAGAAACTTAATATAGGAAATATCTGCGGTCCAACGTAGTAGGTAGACTGAAAATATGGGTTTCATGCAGGATATAGAATCTATATGTCCTGAGGATGCAACAATAAAGTTTCGAAACGTCGACAATTTAAAAGTCTTTTTTTTTTTACTGGATGCTAACTCCAAATAATACATCACTCTAAAATAACAACAAGAGAATTTACCAGTTACTACATAAGTTACCCAAAACCATTTAGAAACTTAATATCTGGAAAATATCTGCGAACAAACGGAATACGTAAAGACTGATAATATGGGTTTCATACTGGACATAGAATCTACATATGTATCCTGAAGATGCAACAATACAGTTGCGAAACGTCAACTATTTAAAAATAGACTTTCGTTTTTTTTACTAGATCCTAACCCCAAATAATACACCACTCTAACATAAAAACAAGAGGATTGTTAACGAAAACCATTTAGAAACTTAATATCTGGGAAATATATGAAACGGACTAAAAGTTTTGATAATATGGGTTTCATGCCCGATATTAGATCTATATGTGTCTTGAGGATGCAACAATTAAATTGCGAAACATCGACAATTTATAAAAAACTTGTTTTTTTTTTAAATCTTAACTACAAATAATACACCACTCTAACAAATTTTTTTTCACATTTTTCTGTCATATTGGATTTTTATCATAATATTATCAGGTCATCCCTTAATTTTTGGTCAAAATTTGAAGTCAATCGGGTAAGTAGTATTTAAGCTATGTCGCGAACTGACACACAGATCGACAGACGGACCGACGGAATTGATCAAACATGTTTTTTGACATCTAGAGACACTACAACGTGAAGATATGTAAACCTTGAGACGGTGATCTTCTTCATGATTACAAAAAATTTATTTGGCCGCAATTTTGTTTCGCCTGTTGAATTACTAACACAATTTTACTAGTTAGTTAGTTACTATACCACAATTAGTTATGGCACACAATTTGAAATCAATCCATTAAGTAGTTTTTCTGGCTGCAGTTTGAAATAATTTATTATACCGCCGTTTTGTTTCCCCATTTTGGTTTCGTACCAAAATTTTATCAGTTGATTCCAACATAATACTTGATGTTTGAATAAGCATGCAATGAATAAGCAGTTTTTTCAAAATCATTTTTTTAACATTTCACTAGGCCGCCATTTTGGATTTTTACCAAAATATTACCAAGTTATACCCATATGACCCTTAATTTTTGACCAAATTTTGAAGCAAAGCAGGTAAGTAGTCTTTAAGCTATGCCGCGAACTGACAGACAGAACGACAGAATTGATAAAACATATTTTTTGGCATCTAGCGACGCTAAAACGTAAAGATGTGCAATACCTGAGAGGGTGATTTTTCCAAACATTTTATTTGGCCGCCATCTTGAATTAATACCACTATTTTACTAGTTGATCCCTATACCACAATTAGTTATGGCACACAATTTGAAATCAAACCATTAAGGAATTTTTTTCCAGGCTGAATTTTTAAATATTTTATTATGCAGGCATTTTGTGCCGCCATCTTGGATACCTACCAAAATGTTACCACTTGTTTTCAACATAATACTTGATGTTTTTGCAAAATTTAAAATAGATTGGACGAGTAGTTTTTTAATACTAATTCCTTTAATACTTCACTAGGCCACCATTTCGTTTCGCCATATTGGATTTACCAAAATGTTTCCAGGTCATCCCCATATGACCCTTAATTTTTGACCAAAATTTGAAGTCAATCGGATAAGTAGTTTTTTAGCTAAGCCGCGAATAGACAGACAGACAGACCGATGGAATTGAGAAAACATGTTTTTCGTCATCTAAGAACCCTAGTGAAGATCGGAAAAAATCTCGGAGAGTGATTTTTTCACGATTACAGTACTTCCCTTTTATAAGGAAAGTAAAAAGAACACCAGTTGCGTAAATTGTATGTATTCAATATTTATGGATAGTACCTATTTAGTAGTTAAATGTAAGTTTATTTTCACATTTTTTCTAAATTTTCATTATCTTTTTAATGCAAACATTGCATGTTTATTTACCTACTGTTTTGAGTATGTATTATTTCTAAATTACGTTTTGTTTGAAAATTTTGAAATATAGACATTGTAAAAAAATAAAATATTTTATGAACAATATTTTTCTTTAATTTTTAATTTAAAAAAACGCATGGAAAATTGCTCACATGGTGTACAAGGTATTCCAATTTCTAGGGTGACCATTGGGAGAGGCTATACGAGATATAGAAAAGTTTAAATTGTGGCCAAGTTGCCCAGTTTTGTGCTCAATCAAATGCCGTTTTGAAATTGTTGATATTTTCTCTACCAAAATGTTATTTAATTTTACGATTCAACGATTCATCCCCGAACGTTCATTATAAACTTTGCTATATAAATAGCCAAAAATGTGGTAATGCAAATGTTAAATTTATTTCTCTCTACTCTTTTATTAGAATCAAAAAAGAAATACCTAACAAAAATATTTCACTTTTTTGTTCTACTCCGGAAGTTATTTAAAAATTCATTCTCATTGCCATTTTTTTTCTCGACAATATGACGTGATTAGATTTTTGACCGGAGTTTCGGTCCTCATCATAAATTAGCACTGATGACGGGCTCTATTTGTCAAAAACATTGGAAAAACGCTCAATTTTGGGACACTTTGTACATTTACTAGTTCAGAATAATGTAAAGAGTAAATTTTGTCTTAAAAAAAGGTAAGTAACAATAATTTGTAAATTAAAATTTAGATTTAATCGTATATCTAAAATAATCTCCTTTATTTTGTAATCATAAAGTAACACAAAGTTTTTTTCTTATTGTCAAGACCTATAATTGCTACGCCCTGTTAACGGTTAAAGCGATAGAATTTTTGTTGAATTAAATAATAACGTTCGGTGATCAATAAACCATTATAATATTGCGCGGCACCGTCTTCCATGAATCACATCGTTTCCCGATCAACGCCGCAGCCGACGGTCATCACAGCGAGAGCCGAACGACTGCGAATGGGTGTTTTATGCGTTTGCCGTACTGCGGCTCAACCGTACAGCAGCTGAAATGTAAGTGGAATGAAATCAGCACTGCCACGAATTCGCTCATAAGGTTGCGCATCTTCCTTTTTCCTTCAATCAACGCTTAAAATAAAGTCGAACGGTCGCACAGTGGTATAAAAATGAAAATTAGGCTTTAATAATAATTTTATTTCATATTTTTTTGTTAATTAGTGTTATAAAATCTAATAAAAATATAAACAATGATTTAAATAATTTTAATTTATGGTATGAAGAAAACTAAAAGAAATAATACCAATTTAATATTGTATTTTACAAAAACGTAATACTTAGTTATACAAATTGGGTATATCATGCTACAGACATGATCTTGTTTAATGTAGGCGTTATTATTATCTATTATTAGGTTCCATTTACAAAACTTAGAAAATAAAAATATAAAAGATGTAAAATTCAGTTATTCTAAAACTCTATCTTCTTCATTTGATGAAGAGTGGTCATCCATGTTTCCTGCTGTGCTTTTAGAGGCTGGAATATCTACTAACCTCAATCCCTGTGTCGGTAGTTTTTTGATTTTTCGTTTTGGTAAAGGTCTCAGACTTGATATAAGAGGATCTGAAGTAAGTCTTCTAAATTTTGGACTCTGCTACTTCTGGGTCTGGGTATGAATTAGCAAATCTGTCTTTTCTCTGAATTTGGTAACGACATTGCATTTTTTTTTCAAAAACATGCCTCATCTCCTCTCCTTTAACTTGCCAAGTTTTAAAAGGCAACCGGTATGAAATATGTAATATACATTTAACAAATCTTATATGAGCATGCAGAATAGATAAAGTGGCATGATTGCAATGCTTCTTTAGTACTAAATCAATATTATTTATATCTTTGGGCGTTACTTTGCAGATATAACAACTTTGAGTTGATGGGTTATCAGCTAAAGTATTCGCAATTTTTCCATCAAGCATTGTTATTAGAAGTTTATGATTATAGACACATTCTTGTCGTCAATTTTAATGAAAGTATTGGTCAACGTAGCTATTTGATCTGTCATATACTTATTCTCGTGCAATATTACATTGCATGCCTCTTTAATAAATTGGAGCACAAAATCGACTCGAAGAAGTTCGCGGATTTTGCGATACTATTCTTTCAGTATCACTAGTAGTCAATTTCAACTGTAGAGGTACAATTGACGTCAATAACATGTCAGAATCTGTAGCGTTAGAATCTTCCAAAAACTTTTGTTTATATGTAGAATGACCAGAACTTCCGTCACAGCCCCATTTGCAAGTCAGTTCCATGTGAGATAGATCATATTGTTCTATGTAATTGGGCAATCACTTCCTCTTGTACTATGATTAAACGTTTAACCATATGGTTTAACAAGTTTTGTAATTCAACTCCGGCTTTAGTTTCGGTTACTGGTATCTCTTTCGGGTAACAATCTTTTTTTGCTGCAAATATTTTTTCACGTGCAGGATAAATATTAGTTTCTATTTTTTGCTCCTTTATTTTTTTGATTGCTCTTAGTATGGAGTTGCATCACCCTGTATATTATAACTATTGAACAATAAAGTGTATTGAACTAACAACATAATGTAGGTCAGCTGTGTCAGCAATTGCTGGCAAAGCAATGAACTTGTCTATTGCATGATTTTGTAATGTATAATATTAATTAGAATAAAACCAATTGAAAGAACGAACAAGTCGTATCATTGACGTAACCTTAAGGGTTGAACCTAAATTACTACATGGCGACTCTGCCAGCCCTCTGGGTTACTATTTTACCACTATAACAACAGACAAGCGATGGGAAAGGCCAATTCTAAAGAAATTGTTATAAACCAGGCGTCGCGTCGAATGGAGATTCAAGCGGAGAAATAACCAATGAAAATAAGGGATTTTCTCTTTCCGAGTACCTTTTAATTATATTGATCTCAGCGTTACTGACAAGTGTAACATATCTAGCAATAAAACGATGCAAAAAAGGGTTGAAAAAGACAATTAGGCGAGAAGTAAACAAAGAAGTTTTGCGCAGATCCACTGAAGGCTTGAACCAAGAGGAAAATGATTAAATTTTAGGGTTCACATTTAGGTATACACAAGTTAAGTTAATGTATGGATATGGAAAATAATGGAAAAAGCAGTAATGGCATATGGAATAATATGGCTAAAGATACGAAGAAACAATAATTATGCATACATAATATAAACTAAATTAACGCTAAGTTCTACATGTAAGTGGTGATATTATTCTGTTATTTTGTAGGATTTTTTTTATTAGATAAATAGTTAACTTAGTAATCGTTATCAGAAAGTAAGGACTCGTTATACGCATTTTATTAATAAAAAATGATAATAATAAGTTCTAATATAGTTTCTTATGGGAGATAAGCTTAAAGAAATTCTCAGCTCCTTAACTGTAATTAAGAATAATTTAGTAAAATCAAGTTACGAAAGGCGAAAATTGCCTATAACAGAAAAAAGAATCGATGAAGCTAAAATTATTTATAGCAAGCTAGAAGGGGAAATTTATGTTATAAATAAGAAAATTTTATAGCAAGCTAGAAGGGGAAATTTATGTTATAAATAAGAAAATTAACGATTCAGAATTAGATGACAGCGATATTTTAGTTCTTAAGAATATTGTTTCAAAAATAAAGATAGTATATAAGGAAAAAATTAGCGTTTAGTCAACAAAAAAGTGTTAATTCCAGTGAAAATATGTCGTCTTTTGATTTAAAAGTAGCATCTAGCCTTTTACCTGTATTAAACGGATCGGAAGAAACTATAAAAAGTTTGATTGAATCAGCGGAATTTTATAATTCTATTCTTAAAGATGACGATAAACCACATTTAATAAAATTTATTTTGAAAACTAGGCTCTCAGGTAACGCAAAATTAAGGCTAAAATCTACTTATGCGTCTCTTGCAACCCTTATAACCGACATAAAAACTTATCTTTTGACCCAAAAATCAAGTACTGCCCTTCAAACAAAATTATTTTCTATCAGACAAAATAATAAATCTATCGAAGAATTTGGCAAAGAGCTTGAGGACATTTTTGTCGAATTAACAATTTCACAAGCAAACGACGACCCTGAAGTCTATGACATTTTAAGGCCTATTAACGAAAAAACAGCAATAAAAAGGTTTGCAAATGGCCTTAAAAATCAAAGACTCAGTACAATTATATCGTCAAGAAATTTCGAGTTTTTAAAAGATGCCATAAGAGAGGCACAAGATGAATCAAATTCTTTTCAACCATCAGATAATCCCCAAATTTTTAATTTAAATCATAGGGGGAGAGCAAATTATAGCAGAAATTTTCATAGGAGTTTTAATAATAGAGCACAAACATTTTCAAGACAGCATAATAATAACAGCTTTAATAATAGAATGAATTTTAGTAATCGTAATAATCAGCGTTTTCCAAGATATAATAACAATTTTAACCGAGGTAACAACAATAATTTTCGTGGTCAGCAAGGCCGGTCGTTTACGCGACACGGGTCTAGAGGAATTCGACGGAATAACAACATTAATTTTGCTGAGCAAGTGTTAAATGTAGGTGACGGAGATAACTCGCCGTCAAGCGGGGAAACCTTTTTTCGTCCCTAAAAATGAAAAATGTAGTAAACAAATATTTACATATTCGGACACATGCTCTAATGCGGTATCTTTTTATGTAAATAGTAAAAAAGTGAACTTCACCGTAGATTCCGGAGCTACTTTAAGCGCAATTAAACTGTCAGATTTAGACTCAACCATACCCTTGTTCAAAGAAAAATTAGAAATAAATGGCATAGGAGGTAAATTAATTTCCATAGGTTATAGTTTTTTAAACCTGTATGTAGGAAGTGTATAGTTTAGAGTAAAATGTTATATATTCGAGACATTACCATGTCATATCAGTGGAATAATTGGAGAAGATTTTTTAAGGTCATACAAAGCTAAATTAAATTACGAAAAAAATACTTTAACTCTTTTAAACAATAAAAAAGAAGTAATCTTAAATTTGAATGCTACAGATAATCACATTTTGGTGATTCCTCCCAGGTGTGAAATTATTCAATACATTAAAACGGGACTAAAAGATGAGTGTGTGGTTTTACCGAATGAAATATGCCAGGGTGTATTTGTGGCAGGTGTAATAGCACGACCAGAAAAGGGCGAAGTACCGGTTAGAATTTTGAACACGCGTGAAAGTGAGGTTTGTTTAAAAAATTGTTTGCCTAAAGCCGAAAGCTTGAATGACTATGAGTGTTGCCAATTTGGTACTAATAGTAATTCGGTCGAAAGAGTAAAAAAGTTGTTCAGTATGCTAAAATTAAATTATTTAAATCACGAAGAAAGAAGCTCCATAGAAGGGCTTACTGCTAAATTTGCGGATATATTTCATATGCCGGGGGATAAACTATCTGTTACAAATATTTATAAACAATCAATTCAAGTCAAACCAGGTACACAACCGGTATACGTGAAACCTTATAGGCTGGCACAAACCCAAAAAGAGGAAATAAATAGGCAAATTTCGCAAATGTGTGAAGATGACATTATTGAAAGAGCTCAGAGCGAATGGTCCTCTCCAGTGTTGCTAGTACCAAAGAAGAGTGATTCATCGGGACAGAAACGTACAAGACTCGTGTTAGATTACAGATTTTTAAACCGTAATTTAGTTGATATTAAGTTCCAGATAGCACGTGTAGATGATATTTTAGATTCTCTTGCAGGTGCTCTTTATTTCTCATTTAGATTTAAGTCAAGGTTACTATCAAGTAGAGTTAGACGAACAAAGTAGGAAAGTAACAGCTTTTATGACTGACCGAGGTCAATGGCAAATGAAAAGACTGCTAATGGGGTTAAAAATTAGTCCTAGTGCTTTTTCTAGGCTAATGGCAGTCGCAATGGCAGGTCTCAACTACGAAAAATGTTTTGTTTACCTAGACGATTTAATTGTTTTTGGGAGAAATTTAGAGGATCATAATAAAAATCTTATGGATGTTTTTTTAAGGTTAAGACAAGTAAATTTAAAATTAAACCCCTTAAAATGCGACTTTTTAAGGAAGGAGATACTTTATCTAGGGCACATTGTCAGCGATAAAGGTATATCACCTGATCCGGACAAAGTAAAAGCCTTGAAAGAATACCCTGTTCCTAAAAACGCTGACGAGGCAAAACGGTTTGTAGCTTTTGCAAACTACTACCGAAAATTCATTCCAAATTTTGCGGAAATATCTGTACCGTTAAACAAACTATGTAGAAAGTATGCAAGATTTGAGTGGACGATTGAATGTAACAAAAGCTTTGAAACCTTAAAAAATGCTCTTATAAATTATCCAATTTTAGATTATCCTGATTTTTCAGAGCAAAATGAGTTTATTCTTCAAACGGACTCGTCCAATTTTGCTATCGGGGCCGTGTTATCAAATAAAAATAATAAACTTGTAGCATATACGAGCAGAACTTTGAATAAAGCGGAAATTAATTATCCCATTATGCATAAAGAATTACTAGCAATCTTTTGGGCAGTGAGGCATTTTAGGCCGTATTTATATGGACGTCGATTTAAAATACGAACAGACCATAAACCACTTTTATACTTATTTAGTTTAGCTGACCATTCAAGCAGATTAACAAAATTTCGTTTGGGGCTCGAAGAATATGATTTTTATGTAGAATATGTAAAAGGTAGTGAAAATGTCTCTGCCGATGCTTTATCGAGAATAAAATTAACTTCAGACGAGTTAAAAAATATAAACAATAACTTAGTGGCCGTTATGACTAGGAATCAGTGCAGGAATGTAAAAGAACAAAAATTAGAGGTAACTAAGAATAATACACATGTTGGGATTGATCAACCGAACATTGTAACAATTCTTAAAAAACCAAAACATTGTACTGAGCTAGTCATAACGACATACTCAAACATAATATCTATGCAAAAAGACGTGACAGAACACGTGGGGAACTTTTATTATGTACCATTACACTCTACTTTATTTTATTGTCAGAATACCGGATCAATGTTGGCGCGAGACGAAATGTTGAGGGATCTGACTGAAATAAGTAATAAAACAAAAGTAGAGGAGTTATATATATTTTAAAAGATGAGACTAGTAAGGAATTTATTAAATGAGTAGGTAATGGCATAAAAAATATGTTAAATTGGAGGGGCCCCCGTATACATATTATAAAAGGAGTAAAAAGAATAATGGATGTGGATGAAAGAAAAATTATATTAAATGATTTTCACTTACTCCCCACTAGTGGTCACGCAGGTATAAATAGAATGTTAAATAATATAAAAAAGCATTATTTTTGGTCAGGTTTAGATAAGGACGTTAGAGACTTTGTTAAAAAATGTGATAAATGTCAAAAACAGAAGCATTCTAGTCACTATACCCGAGAACCTATGGTAATTACTTCTACTGCTGACTTCTCTTTTCAAAAGGTATATTTAGACATTGTAGGACCTTTGCCCACTGATATAAAGGGTTTTACATATATTTTAACGATTCAGTGAGAAATTTCAAAATTTGTTGAGGCATACCCTTTAAAAAATAAAGATGCTGTATCGGTCGCAAGATCTTTTGTGGAAAACTTTATTTTGAGATATGGGATACCACAGGAGATTGCTTCGGATAGAGGATCGGAATTTATCTCTTCCACAATGAAGGAAGTATGTGTTCTCTTAAAGATAAATCAGATTTACGCCTCTAGCTATAGACACCAGAGCGTCGGCTCCTTAGAAAATTCCCACAAGGTTTTAGGGGCATATCTAAGAATGCAAACCGAAAATCTAAGCGACACTTGGAGTATGTGGATTCCCTATTGGTGTTTTTCGTATAATACAACGGTTCACACTGAAACTAAATATACCCCTTTTGAACTACTTTTTGGTAGAGAGTGTAACATACCAAGTAATTTAAGTAATCCTGTGGAACCTCTTTATAATTTTGAAAGTTACCCTCTTGAACTAAAGTATCGATTACAACGAGCACACGAAGATGCTAAAACCAATTTATTGAAATCAAAAATTAAAAGAAAACAAACTTTTGATAACAGAGCCAATCCGATTGAATACAAAAAGGGTGATTTGATTTTGGTAAAAAATGAGGTAGGTAATAAATTAACGAGTCCTTGTTTCCTAGGTCCATATTTAGTTGTTAAAAATGACACAATGGACACCCCAAATGTTACTATATTAAAAGATAATAAGGAAACTGTAATTCATAAAAATAGAACTAAATTGTATTTTCAGTAAGGAACTAGATAGTAAGCAGTACTAGGGATACTAATTATACTATACTATATTTAAGGTATTATGGCGCCGCTTTTCTATACGTCTATTTCTCTACTCTTTTACTTCCTTGTTTTCCTTTCTTCTGTTCTTTCTTGCACCATCTCTAAATTATAATATTAACCATTATTTTATTAATTATCCAATAGACATGTGAAAGAATTTCCATTAAAATAAAATGTAAATTCTTTCAATGTCTCAGGGGAGATGTAGTATGGAGTTGCATCACCCTGTATATTATAACTATTGAACAATAAAGTGTATTGAACTAACAACATAATGTAGGTCAGCTGTGTCAGCAATTGCTGGCAAAGCAATGAACTTGTTTATTGCATGATTTTGTAATGTATAATATTAATTAGAATAAAACCAATTTAAAGAACGAACAAGTCGTATCATTGACGTAACCTTAAGGGTTGAACCTAAATTACTACAACGATCGAGGACTAGATGTTATAGCTTTTTTTATAATAGCAGCAACATTCCTTTTGCCCATTTTTGCGTAACTTGTACTAGCAACAAAATTCAGTTCTTCCCTTGGTGCGCCTCCTTTTTGTCCAGGTGCTTGTTGTTTCAAAAATTTTCAACCGTCGGCGACGACGTGCAGGAGTTTGGCTATTGTTTCACTTTCTAACTGAAAGATTTTTTGTTCAAGCCATGCTTTATATTTTTTTTATGAAATTTTTCTTATTTCGTCTGCTGATTTTCCAGCGACTCACAGAATTTGTGGTAAAACTTGAAATTTCCTTAAAAATCACTTTTTTTTTGGTTTAGAAGATACCTTAGCAATAACAAAGTCAGCCATAAGATCTCTCACTTCTACAGCATTTGCACGGGAAATAAAGACATTTTCAGAAAGAAATTCAAATAATTCCATCCGCGTTAGGCCTTTATAGAACTTTCAAATATAAAAAAATATCAATAACTTCCGCTGGTCTCCGCACCTTAAAATTAATATTTTGAGAAACAAAAGGGCACTGTTCACTACTGAATAAGTGTTTATAGTAAAACATCGTAAAATTTTTTTTCCCCGCTTTTGAGAAAATAATAATAAAAAATATATACTGTAAGTTTCTCATATTATTGAAATTATAGTATTTTCTATTTGCAGGAGTTTATGTTTTAATAACAAGCTAATAATTAGTTACCTGAAAGTTTATCAACCATGTTTAACAAAAAAAACTTCTAAAAAGTTCAAATAAACAACCATTCAATAGCGACGGCAGAGTGATACTGATGTCATACGTGAACTGGGCTCACTTCTTTCTTGATTTATTTGTCCCACACCCGATATATCACGTTTAATTGAAGAAATAAGGACACTAAAAAATGTTTCGCAATGTCTATCAATGGGGGATTCTTGCATCACATCCAAAGCAAGTATGGGGAAAACACGTCAACATGTTTAAAAATGGGGAACAACACGGATTAAATAACGTTAAATGTTTGTATTCATTAAAATCAGTAAAGCACCTATATATAAATGAAATTGATAACGTTCTGAACAAGTGTCGAAAATCGATTTTAAATATCGAAATTAAAGTCATATTATTCAAATTTAAACAGTTTGAAAATGAAACTTAACGAGATAAAAAACACAAGAGACATTTTGCATGACGAACTGTATAACTATTTTTTCAGGCTGAATCAATTTGAACCGTGGGAAATAATTTCGCACAACATACGAAATAAGTCTTTTTCAGATCTTGTGTTTTTGGACGTTTTCATAACAGCCGTAGAAAAAAAATGGTTCAACACTAGTGCTGAAAAATTGAGTAATTGCTTTAATTTTAAACAAAATAAGTTTTTTGCTTTTTCAACTTTTTTTGACTCACACTCTTTCATATATTTTTGTGTTGAAACAGTATAACGTATAACAAGTTTTGAAAACATATCTTTTCACACGTGTTATACGCTGTATTTTTTCTACTATCGTATTTGGGACATACCCTAAAAGTCACATAACAATATATACCCAAGTAGCACTTTTAGTCATGAATACGTTATTGTTATCACAACTATTTTCCTTGAAGTAACTGGAACTTGGTGTCGCCACGTTCTATTTAAGCTGAGACTACGTAGTCATTACCGAAATGGGAAACAATTTTAGGGTGACTATTTCGTAAATAACTTGTAACTGTGACTTTGACTATTACGTAGATAGTACGGAATTGTGTAGTTCCATTTAAATAGTCGAATAGTAATAATTTACCCTATTCGTTACTTCCTTATTTCTGTCTTTATTGAATCCGTTTTAAAAATATGTATGGTTCGTTTTAATACAAACAAAACAGTTATGGCGACTACAAACACTCAAATTCGGAATATGGTGTAGAGCGTATAGAATACGTTATTGGTATTTAAGGTAGGATACATGCGTTTCACTTAGTTTTCTGGCTATGCTAAAGACCTAAAATTAAAACGTAGGCAATTTTTCTGGTGAATATGCTGATGATAGTCGTAAACAAATTACGCGCCTTTAAAATTTGTTAATTTTCAATACATTTTGGTCAAATATATTGGCCAATTTAAATCTCAAAAATGTAATTTTGGACTGGCTTAAGTAAGTAGTAATTATCAGTAAATATCTTATTATAAAGAGTGATTCTTTTTGTAACGTAATGTTTAATTTGTATGCATTTTTAATCTTTATACTCACAAAAACAAACATCATAGCTAAATATTTATAGGTTAGATGAAAATAAAGAATGGCGTTCTATTGGACTTTTACTTTCAGGTTGGCTGCATTTCTTTATTGAGAAAGTTACTTAACATCAAGTGTCTACGAGTGCTCCCATACACTTTTATAGTTTTAGATTCTTTAAATACGCAACTGTCACTTATACCCAATTACTTTAAAGTGTACTAGTTATCTACAAAGTTCCCATTAATCCCATACTATATATTACCAAGCGGTTACGATTTTTGAACAATCCGCCGGTTCTTTAAAATTGAATGCGTTGTGTCGTAGCATGCCGAGAGTTGCGGTACTTGAGTCACTACTATAATTCTGCAATCTATCATAACCATAACCCTTTGTTTCGTTTTAATTTTTTGTTTCCTTAAAATACCGCTTTAGGTGGTTTGGTTCAGGAATCACATAACCAAGTTGTGATATTTTAAATTTTCTATAAAATGTGGCTGAGTGACGAAAGCTACTTTTTTCTTATTGTATGTGAAGCCATTGTGAACCTTTTTAACTTGTTACTCGTAGACGATAACACAACACATACTAAACTAATTAATAGCTGTAGACCGAATTACAATGGCTTTATAAGGACAACAGTGGCGACAATAGAAGCCCACCCATATTATCATTAGTTTTTCGCAAAATATGGCTAAATAAATCTACTTTTATATTGACAACCTCTGTCGGCGTCAGTTGTAAATGCTGGGTTATGTTTATGTTTTACTTTAATAATCTATTAGAACTATCCAGTACAAACTTACTTTTTCATTTAGATTTTTAACAAATAACAATGTTTGTGCAAGCGATTAATGAGAGTTGTCTGCCAAGTGAATTTAGTAATGTAATATGTGCTGAAGAAAGCCTACAAAATAAAGTTTCTTTTATGCTAATCTTAAGAGAACTTCTACCTCAAATTAAGGTGCTGAATGAATTAAAACATACACTAAGACATGAAACAATATTGTCTCTTACAGCAAAATAAAACCAAAATATAATAATGTGCAATATTTAATAACTTTTCTTCGAGTAAACTTAAACTTAAAACATTTACGGTCATAGTCATTTACACATACATCACAAACACTTTATAATTACAAGAAAAAAACAGGTGAACCAGGCTTAAATACATTTCTCTTTATGGCCAATGATTGAGAACTTCTTGTTTGAATCAATATCCATTTTAATAACCACAAAAACCAATAAAATGATTTTAGCAGCAATATGGCCGCACCAATCAAAAATTGGTTACTCTATTGTTGCCACTGTCCTTATAAAATGATCGACTGAATCTCGTACCAGCGCCCCCTATGTCCGGAAACTCAAGTACAAGAGGTAATAGTTTACTTTTAGTAAATAATTACTTTAATTCTTACTTCTAAGTTGCAACAGAGGAATAACGACTGGTAATAGCCAGTTTAAAGTAGCAGTAGACGATAACTTTTCCTACTCTGCAACGACTCGTTTTACTTTATAGTAATACGTTATAGGAGTACATTTGACGTAATGGAGTAGTCTCTGCAAAGTTCAAGAAGGTACTGATACTTAAAAGTTGTAATTTAGTAAACAGATTAGAAACAGTAACTTTGAACAATTACTAATATGTCACGGAAAAGAAATGAAGACGTTGGAGTCAATTCCTTAAGTAGTTGCTTGGCAGTAGTTATTATATAATTATTACTTTACATGAAAAATTACTATAAAGTATTATTCGCAGTACCAAATACATATATAACACTTAAAAACGTGTAACCCAAAGTGTTTGTTGATATATAGTAGGATTATTAGTAATAAATACGCAAACACTCTTAAAGAGTAGTAATGGAAACAGTTGTAGCTACTTTAGTGTTAGCTGGGATGTAACTTTTTATGTAATAAAAATAGCTTTGACTTTGACATTGAAAAGTAGAATTCAAACAGATGCTAACTGAGCAACCATCGATCATATATCGTCGTATAAAATAAAATTTGAAGTAGGCTGTATTTTGCAGATAGAAGTAGAACAATGATGAACCAATCTGAGCCGTGGGGAATAATTTCCTACAAATTGCGAAATTAGTCGTTTTCAGACCTTGTTGGTTGGCAGTTTCTATCCAAGTTAACAGTGATTTTTTATCAGTTTCATGATTAATGGTAGGGAAAATATATTTTCAACACTATGTATCTTTCAAAACGAAGAATATGCGGAACGCTTTTAAAATAACTTTTTCTACAACTATGAAAATGCATATAATCCGCATAGCATCCTTGCATTGAAAATTCCTCATTTCTTACGATGTGATGTCTACCGTGGCGTCGCACTATACCCAACAGCAGAACTAGCCACACATCATGACTAGGTCAGTTGTTGGCTACACCATGACGCTACGATAGACTGTGAGACATATTATTTTGCAGGGTGACGTCTTATTGTGAGAAATGAGGAATTTTCCATGCAAGGTCGATATATGGATTATATGAATCATAATTTTGTTAATAATTTAATTTTTAAAAGAACTTCCTATGCAGAAAAAGTATGGTGTGAAATATGTGCGAAAAGCACATTTTATACT
This sequence comes from Kuschelorhynchus macadamiae, assembly GCA_030620095.1. Classification (NCBI taxonomy): domain Eukaryota; kingdom Metazoa; phylum Arthropoda; class Insecta; order Coleoptera; family Curculionidae; genus Kuschelorhynchus; species Kuschelorhynchus macadamiae. Next base: position 194,368 of record JAUTXW010001085.1, on the reverse strand, counting down.
CGTGTGTTTGCTGCACTCGCCTTCTGCTCGTAACACCCAACTTATTCATATGAAATGTCCGTGTTTAGGCACATTGGTGCACAATACACCATTCTTGCTATTTTCATTAGAGAAATCTCCTCCCGAAGTGATCAAGATTGATTAATTAACACAGGAGAAGAAACGTTTTAAATTTCATCTAATGACTTAAAACACAAAACCCACAGAAGTTAACATTTTATACACTGTGATAATAGCAAAGGAATCCAACAAAATTATAATATTTATAGTTAATACAAAATTACCTCTTTATTTTCCCATAGATCAAAAGGAGACAAAATCAAACAAAAATAAGTTAAAGCGACCCATAAACAATTCAGGAATTTTGATCGAAACCGTTTAATATGATTAGTGATGGTCTTTATAAAGGCAAGATAAATCATAATATTGAAAAAGAGCTGATGTGTTAGTGACGCGTGATGAGGATTCAATATAGAGAACTTCATTTTAACTATGCTAAACAGAGACATTTGTTCAAGTCTCTGATAGTTTATTTTAAAAATACGACTATTTTACAAACATTAAAATACTAAGTTATTTTTGATATTCAGCTACAGTTTAGGCGAAACTATTTTATTCTCATGCCTTCATTTTTTATAGATATTGAATGAAAATTGTACACATTAATGAATATCAGTACAAATATTATTAAAATATTTCCAAAACAAGCCACATGTAGGATTGTTATGGATATCCGCAAGTTTATATTTATTAAGGCCGTTTTACATGCTGCAATTCTTTCTTGCAAGTTGCAATAGTCTTGAACAAAAGGATGCGCAGTGGCAATACATTTGTACCTTTTGCCAAACTGCGCATGCGTTTGTTCAAGACTATTGCATATTGCAAAGAAGAATTGCAGTATGTAAAACGGCCTTAAGAGATTATAATGTTTAACCTACTGCACAAATATGATTAATTTATAAATTCATCAAAATATTTCAAATTAGTTTCTAAACACATATTATACATGACTGAAGAGCAGATATGCGATTATATCTTTTATATTTAAATAATATAGAGGGACTCAAAAAATTAACTCAATGGAAACCCATTACAAAATTAATTTAATATTAATATGGAAATAATTCAAATCTATAGTATATCAATCAATGAATATTTATTTGTGATACACATAAAAGACAAAATTAAAACAAAGTCAAAATAAATTACACAATAAATATAAGTACAAATCAATAAGACAAAAAAAATTACATTCACAAGTAAATGAATATAATTTTAAATTAAAGTATACAATAAAAAAGCTAAATATATATATATATATATATATATATATATATATATATATATATATATATATATATATACATATATATATATATAAATATATATATATATATATATATATATACAAAAAAAACAATTTTGAGATTTAATTAAACAATAAGTAAGGAGTAAAAGGCTTTCTGCTGGCTGTAGTTTCTTAATACTATTTTAAATTTGGTTGACGAAAGGGATCTGATTATAATATTATATGCCGAAATGGTTTTGTTCGCCTCTAGCCCTAACAGTTCGAGAATGCCTGATTGCCTCTTCTGCCATATGAGCGGTAGTCTCTGTTGGTTTGGTACTTAGTTATATTGTTTTATCATAGTTTTGACAGGATCCCAGATAAACCTACACCAGATGCGAAACTTAGACAAGTAGCGCGTCAATTTTCTTTGGCCTCGGCGCGAGAGACATGTATAGCCCGCACCAAAAATTTTGTCGGATATTAAAAATTATTAATAAATTAAAAATAGCATTACCCGCACCAATTGAAATTTTTTGGAAAAAAAAATGTTATGAATATTTAGGTATTTTAATATGTAAATTACTGGTTTTGTAAGGTACTAATTTTTGTTCTTCTTATCTATCTTATTTCACTAAAATGAACAATTAATTATATTGGTGTTTTAAAAAAAAAAGCCAAATGCTCCTGCACTATTCAGAAAATAGTGTTTAAATTAGGAAAAAAACACATTTTTAACAGAAATATATTTATTTATGCACAAAATTATAAAAATTATCTAAACATTAATTATGTAACCAGTTGATTTAGAATATCCTTTCTTTTATTAAGGAATTACATTGTAAAATGCCATCATTTTATGATTTTTTTAAGTAAAACCAATAATATCGGCATCAACAAACCAGGTTTTTGGATAATATCTAAAACAAAGATAAAATAAACAATCTAATGACAAAAAACGATGCATTGGTATAATGTGGTATAACTGAGAAAATGAAATCATATAGAAGCGACATAAACGTGTCCCGTAAAAAAATATTGTAAAAATTTTCGAATAAATGTTCTCAGTTCTTAGAAAATACGTTTTTCAATTATCTGTATTGTACAAGTAACAAGAATCTAGTCCGACCGAGATAGCCGGTAGCTAAACAACGCCAACGGTCGGACGAAACAGTCTTGTTAATACCGGTCGGTATGTCAATTCGATTTGTTAAGCGGATTTATTTAATTACTGAGTGTCATGTTATGGAGTTTGAATGAGCATATATATTGTTAAAAAATGCTATTTTTTGTCTATATACCATGGCTGTTCCTCCAACACAAACGTATTATATAAACTATTTTATTACTTGTTCTAATTTTTCAATTATTTTATTATCTCTTTAATACAAAATTTTTAGACTAGATTATAATAGGTAGTTGCGTTACAGTATCTTAAAATTATTAATTATTAATTTATTGTTGATAAAAACCAATTATTTTCATGTCTATAAAGACCATTACTTTAACGTTTGTATTTTCTTTAATTTTATCCGTAGCTATAATAATAAACTTTTTGCGTAATGGATGACCGTGTCCACCTTCATAACGTCTAAGATTTGATTTTCTCTGTCCCTAAGCCACGGCAGTTGGGTTATTTCAATCTTACCGATATTAATATGATTATCGGTACCGGTATTTTAACAATGCTGTCTTTAACAATAAAATTACCTACCTGATAAAGTTATGGCCTTTTTCGGAGGTTCTTCAAATAAAAAACCAGATCTGCGCTTTGGTCTAGGAAAAATTGTCGTTATTGCGGTATCAAAAAGGCGCTTTACACAGCTTGTAGATGCCGCAAAACTTCTACTTTTAAAGTGATCTTCGCATAATTTGTAATTATAATAACTTCTTTCTAAAAGATCTTCCCTTCCAGCAGCTTTAAGCCAACTGTTAAATCTAAAATTATTATATTTTTATACTACAAAAAAACTATAAATTAGGCTACTTATAAAGTACCTACTTGTTAAAACATATTTTGCGTGAACCTATTAAACTTACTACCACGCGTAAAAAATTATAAATGTTAATAAAACCAACATACCTTAAGTGATCTTGAGGTAAATTAAACAGTGATTTATTGCTCCCACTTCTATTTGAATAATGTAAATAAAGGCACTTATATCCAGGCATTTTCACAATCACAAAAATAAAGCTGTAAAAAAATAAATGTTTGAAAAATTAAATAACAACATAAGCTCTCGCACTATCGATATCGCCGCTCGAGCAAGCACTTTTCCGTGCGGATTTAAAATATCAACTGGGCATCCGTAGAAGGCGGAGTTTCACGTAAATTCGCTATGCATGCGTTAGATAGGAACTTTCGCATCTGGTGTAGGTTTATCTGGGACAGGACAAGATATATATATATATATATATATATATATATATATATATATATATACTGGCATAAACAAGGTATATAATATAAACTAACTAATATTTACAATTTTAAAATGCTGATGCGGCACCTTCAAGCTGTGGAAATTGCAACTCGAAGGTACTGCTTACAATGCATACCTTCAAATGTTGAAATTGCTACATTCGATACCGTGTGACCGAAGGTCATTGCCTACATGTGGCTATAAATGGATATAACAACTCCCCCTTTTGGTCAAAAGTTAACACCCTGTGTAAACTTTTGTAAGATCATTATATTTCGTCTTTTTCTTCTTGGGTTTGAGGGTGGATGGCTGGCCGTCTTCTCGCAAGGATGCTGCTGAGCCTGAGTTTAACTGTCTTACGCTGTTGTGGTCTAGGCGGAGGTGGTGAACCATCATCCAATGGAGCCATGGTGATGCTGGGTAGTCTTTTACGGCTACACTTACACATTATGTACAAGACGAGCAGACTGACTAGAAGAACTATCGTGACGATCGTGAACCATGACAGATGTTTATAGACAAAAGGTTGGTTGATTAATTTGTCTAGTTCTTCGGAGTATTGGTCCAATTTGTGCTGGGCAATATTGAGATCTTCTAAGTCTATCTTGTTCAGTTTTAGAGGTTTAAGTTATTAATTTAGGTTAAATATGGCTGAAGTCTAAGAAGGGAATTGACATTGATGATACTTGTCCTGACCTCTTTTCTTTCACACTTTATTGTAACTGGTAGTGGATCTGACACTGTAATCAACCAGAAGTTTTGATCGATGTCTTTAACGTTGTATCCTTTAGAAAGAAGCGATGGCACGTCTTTGGTAAATGGTTTGGTCCTCTAAGTAGCTGAGCTTCGCAAATCGTTTCACTGTCTATCGGGTAGGATAGAACATCTGAGCAGATCTTTTGGCCTCATCCTAGTGATTTGCAGCTTCCCAGGTTTTGAAATGAAATATATAACATTGAATCATCGTCCCACGCAATATATTTTTGTGTTGTAGGGATTATATGATGAAATTCTGTTCGATTATCTAATACGGGTATTGGACAGAGATGATACAAAGTATATCTTTCAGGGTTTACTAAGGGTATTTTTAGAATAAACACTACTTTAGTATCAGATTGATATGCTTCAAGCTCGATAATCTCAACATACTGGGCAAGCGTTGAAGCGAGTATACCGGTAGAGGAAGATTATTTTTTCTGAGAGATTGTGAAATTTCTTGAAGGGAACTAACCAGGGGTGCGATTTTGCACTTATCATTTCGTTAGTTAACGAAAATTTTCTCCGTTCGGAGAGCTGTTCGGCATGACAATCGGATTTTCCGATCCTGGTTCGTTAAACAACAACCTACTACTAAAGCCGCCATTTTCCGAATCTGTCAGTTCTTGAGTTTTTGATAATATCTAAATTTACTGCCTTGGAGTTTCATTTCGTAAGATAAAAAGTAGTTTTGATTACTTGAAAGCTAAGTCATGATATATTAACATATGCATCATACCGTAAATATTCAACAGATGCCAAAATATTCAAGAAAATCATGAAAACATGGAACCTCCAAATAGGCAGCGGAGATACGAAACTCGTAAATCCTTCAAATTAAACAAGGTAAGCTAATCTGTTTAAAAAATATTATCTATGTCATATTATTACGAAACCTGTATATTTCAATTATTAATGAATCATTATTTTTAATTCAGTGAATTCTTCTTTCTTGATTATTTTTTTAGAAGTACGGGAAAACATAAAACGCTATCCTCAGAATGTACTTCTTTTGAAGAAATATTTAACAAAGTTGTGAATATTCTGTTTAAATATTAATTACATTATTTGCTATATGGTGCAAAATTCTATATTACGTATTTTATTTTTAAAAGAAAAGGGACGTATGTTAATATGTATTCCATCTATTCTAATCCAGCACCCCGGCTGTTATGCAACCACATAAACAACATACATTTATCCGCCTTTGAAACGGGGCGCGCCTTCCACAGAAAAATAATATAATAATATAGGCGAAATGCGTTCCTCGGGAGAACAAAGCGTTTTAAACTTAGAGTAAGAATAAAAATCTTACTCTAGGTTGTAATTGCCCGTTGTTACTGGGGAATGGCCCTCCCTATTTTCAGAATAGGCAGTATTGTATTTATTTTGGTCTCTCCTAACCTAACCTAACTTCTTTAGTTCACAGATACACAGTAAACAAGTCGAACAGCTGATGGATCACTTGCGGAAACATAACAGTGGTTTAATGGTGTATTTAAGTATTGCAAAGTTGAACATAAATACCAGTAACTAGGAACCAGTTTAAGAATAATATTTTCTATTGATGGAAAGACTAAAGAAGCAATAAGGGCAGTTGAATCTAGATTATCATAATACTGTTACAGGTAGGCATGAATTTGTATATTTTTAAGCAAATAGAATGTACTTGCTAAAATTATATTTTATTGTCTTTGTCGAGGTCTATGTATAACTTGTAAACAAAAATATTCCTTAACAGGTATTATCAAAGAAAATTTATAGTGGAAGCTATTATTTTCTTTGGTATTATATATTTTCACTGTTGAGGGCGAAATGAAATAATCTTTGTTTTTCTTTAAAAGAACTATAGTTGGAATTATATAATGTTATAATTATTAGAGTAGGGAAATAATTAGTTATATTATATTACACAGTATGTGGTGTATGGCACATTTATTGATTATAGCAATATTTTTACTTTTTTGCAGAATATGACCCTAAAAAGAAGGGAATGATACAAGAAATGATGTCAAGTATTTGATACAGTATTTTCATTTACTTTTCACATACTTAGTCAATATAAGGAAGAACAATCACCGAAGCACAATTACAAATTCCTCGATAAGCTATTTTGTTGATTCAAATTTGAACTCGACCATTTTGATTGTAGAAGATATATACCTGTGTAAGTATTAATTGTGATTATTTTTTTTTTATAAAGAAACTTACTATAATATTAGACCTAAACAGATTAGGCTAGTATAATTCATAAGCTTATGTTTAGCAAAGTCTACTGCAAAACATAACTATGAGTTCGTTATTATAACAAATTATCAGTTTACAGTATCAAACAGAATTTAACACTTGAAACCTTGTTTAATTTGACTAATTGTTTTTGCACTGATATTCTGTCGGAAAACAGCAGCAAGATAATGCATAACAACTCAACGGATGAATGGTGCACTTATTTTTTTATTATGTCATCCATTAAACTTTGTGCTAGACACCTCATTATGTTTTATATGTTTGTCTAATTTCTTACAGTGTGATACAAATATGTTTGAAGTGTTTGTTTTTCGTTGGGTTTGCTAATTGAAATTTTTAATGTGTATTTTTAAATTAATCTTTTGTTCAAATCTATGAATCGCTTTTGAAGTTTAACATCACAATAAAAATATTCTATTTAAAAAAATAACTATTATACGACTTAATAAGTTCATTATGTTTAATAGAATTTATTTGTTTATTCCTATGTAAAATTGTACAGGGTGCCTGATTATATTTTAAATGGTACGTACCCTAGAGGCCTTATGCTATGAGTTATCAGAAAACTTTAAATACAAATGTTTTTGGGTTTGAACAAAATCATCATTCATTAATCATTCTTGCCGATTATAAATATACTAGGTTTAAACTTTATCTCTAAAGATAATAGAGAAATTTTAGAAAAACCCTGCCATAAGAGGCAATGTGTAAGAGATTTGCTTCTTATGATAGGGTTATTCTTAAATTTCTTGATTATCTTTAGATATAAAGGTCTTAAACCTAGTCCATTATTAATAATCAGCAAGAAGAGACCATTTGAGGTGAATCTATTATACAGGGTGTGTCTTTTAAAATAACGCAGGCGATGCCCATTTGCTAAATTTCCGATTATCTTTTGTTTGTTTTTCTTGTAAATTGACCAAACCTAAACACTTTTATATTTAAAGTTTTTTGATAACTCATAATAAAGTCTCTAGGGTACTGTTTAAAATATAACCAAACATCCTGTACATAAAATCTGTATAAAATATCAGATGTGTTAAAAATAAAAAAAAACTACATTAATATACATAAAGTAACAAAAGTGAACCAAACTTAATTTTAGAGAAAAAATTATACACCATATACATTATACCTATATCATGAAGAAACCTTATTTTTTGTAAGTTAACTATGTTTACCATTTTTGACCAGAAGAGGTTATTTCAAATCCATTATTATGTAATTCTGGGATACCTTGTTAGGTACTGGAAGAAACTAGGTTGCTAAAAGTACATTTTGTAAGGATATATTAAATATTTAAACAGGATGTCCCAAAAATGTTGTATAAGGTGCAGCTGCTGTTTTTTTATTATGGACTATTTTGTTTTATTAAAGAACAAAACATCTGGTTTATATGCCTTTTGGTAAACTGAGGTTTAATACCTTAAAAAAGACTATACATGAATTTGTAATTCGTTTTGTTTAAAATTTTATTTTTTAAACTTCAATTTACTTGAAACATCTGTATGTTGCCTTTTTTAATCATATCAAATAAAGTATAACTGACTTAAGTCTATGAAAATTAAGATTACTCACAGTGAAAACTGTATTTTGTAACAAGAAACATTTTTTCTCGATTTTTTCTTCAGAATAACTTTATTTTACAAATTCAATTCTGTCTCTATTTTGTAAGATTTGAAGGTGATCATGGTATCTATTGTTCAGAAAGTCAAGAACTACAACATATATAAAATGTAGGGAATTTCCCTCAAGCTAGTTATATAAGATTTATGTGTAGTCCTAGTAGCTACCTCGCAACTCACCCTTTCTTATAGGCTTTGTTCAGTATAATTTTTAGAATACCTAGTGGCATTGTGGATTGTGACATATAAATGACGAACTTAAAGATGGAAATTTCTGGACAATATTCAGATCTCAATTTTTGTTCAACAAAAATTAACATATTTAGTTACGGTTTTCGACACTGTCTAGCAGGCGCGTAACTAAGGGGGGGCATAGGGGAGGTGATATCTTTTTTTTTGGGATATTGCATGGGCGCCCGCAGAACCATAACTGATGAAAAAAAAACCAAAAAAGGTCATGCATAGTCCATTTGGTATATAAATGTAATTTATATATGTAATATACAATATTTACATTTTCCAGGGGAGGCAAGCGTCCCCCTCGCCCCTTCCCCCATTCATTAACAGGAGTCTAGGGACGCCCCTACGGTCTAGCACTAAGTTTATAGCCTAGAGGATGTTAATGCAGGTCTTCAATAAGTTGTTTTACAGAGTGTTTTGTAAAATACTTGTAAAAAAAAGTTTTCCTTGGTTTTTTTTAATTCTTTAGTTTTTTTTTGTACAGGTTGTTTTCAACGAAATTGTAAATTTTTTTTAAACATGTTTTTTTTTTCTCAACTTTTGTATCCCTTATACTATTATTTCTTACCTCAGTTATGAATAAAGGTAATGTCTCTAAATGTATAAATGCGACTGTTGTACAGGGCTTTCATTTATATTTTGACACCTAGTTACATCTTTAATTATAGAAAATCTTAAAAAAAACTTTAATTTCAAAATTTGTAGGATTATTCCTGTATTATGGTCTAAGAATATTAAATATTTCTAAAAATTATTGAAAAGTAGAAAAAACTACAAAACATGGATTGTTTAAATGTGACACTTTGAATATTATCTAATTAAATTAGTCTTTTCATACCGATTATAAATATATGAGTTCAGAGAGAGAGAGAGGACTAATATCTTTGCCTCTTATGAAATGGCTTTTATCAATTTTTTGGATAATCTTTAAAGATAAAGGTACCAAACCTGATATAATTGCTAACTTCAGATTCATTTAATGTTGCATTAAATGGGGCCAGCTAAAAAAATATATGTTATGTAATTTCTTCTATTCAGTAATATTTTGTATTCTTAGAAGATAATAGTGAAAAAATCCTACAATTATTGTGTTTTTATTTTCTATAGTTAAAGCTGTATCTAGATGTCAAAATATAAATAAAAACATTATACTTATAAAAAACTGTTTTGCATATTTTTTATTTTAAACTAACTTCAAACTCATCATTAGAATTCATTAATATCTATTTAAATTTAAATAATAACAGACCTTTTTACCATTATTTAATAAGTTTCATTAATTTTTAAACTCTCAAATGAACTTTTGATCTGATGGATCATGAAAGTTAGTTTAAAGTAAAAAGTTCACAATAGAATGGGGTAAGAAACAATTGTTTGATGCATACGGGAGCTGAGAAAAACAACACATCCAGAAAAATTTACATTTTGGTGAAAACACCCTTTATATAAAAAAAGTTTTTTGGTATTCGGGTGTAAATTATCCTGGGTAGAAAAGAACAATATAATATTTCGTTTTGTAATAGTCATTATGTGTGTATAAACATTTTGTGAAAATGACAAGGGCTTAGATAATACTCTGTGTAACAGATTTCTTGTGGCCTTTTGCATTTTCGAAGCGATAAATCCAACATATAGTGCTAGGCATTATCGAAAACCACAACTCAATATATAAATTCTGGTTGAAAATTAGTAAACTTGAATTTTGTCTACGAATTTGGACATCAGTACCTAAAATTAATTAATTAATGTAGGGGTTATGGTTATATTGAATAAAAAAAATTGGGTTGAGGTACTATACATGCTGTTGGTTACAAACACAAGTTTAAAAAGCCATATTTATATGGATATTCTTCATATTTTCTTAAGGGGAATATGCTTCTTAAGTATTGCTTTTAATTTTTAACGAAAATTGGAAATATACCTATTTTATCAATAACGAAGTTTTTTTAATAGCATATTTACAGCTGATTTTTCGAAAAGCAATTTTTTTACAATATTTTTTCTTCTTTTTAGGTATTTCAAGTCACAGTGTGAGTCCTTTGGACCTTTTGTAAAAGAAAAGGGTGTGTACTTATATATCACCAGAAATCAGCAGCAATGGAAACTAATTTCAGCTTGTAACAACTTGAACAATAAAAACATGTCCAATTGTAATATTTTTTATTTAGTGACAAATATAGAATTGATTTTCACTATAAAATATCGCAACACTTTTAAAAAAAAATTAAAGAAGTTCCAGTCAATTTCATAATAATCAAAATGGAAAATTATTTCATTTATATCTTAAAGATTTATGACTATACTTAAATCTAAAAAAATAATTATATTTAGGCGTTTTATAGATACAGATTTACAGGTGGGTACAGTGGGAAAACATGGGACTCAAGCACCCTAAAATGCAGAATTCTGCAAAAATTTTAAAGGGTTAATTTTTCATTTTTTACTCTTTTAAACTGATCTAAATGCTGGTGGTTGCCATTCTTCAATAAGGACTTTTATTTATTTTAAACTTTATAATTAAATGGTAAAAGTATTAACTTCTATTTGTTTATTTTTCTAATGATTTAATAAATCCTATTATGTATTTTAATAATTTTAACACAGAATAAGTGTGTAGCTTATTTTATTAAGACCATATTACCATTTTATTAAAAATCGTCTTAAAATAAACAATACATTTGGAAAAATAAAAAACATATTCTTATTACCAATTCATTAGATAAATATAGAAAACAAATGTATTAGAAATTAAAGTTGGAAGTTTCATTTTGAAAAAATATTTAATTCAGAATAAATATAACATTGCCTAGTACGTCTAAAACTAGTCCACTCTAATAAAGATATGTATGCATTTATCACTACAGTACATTGAATTTGTAGACAATAAAGAAAAAAACTTAAGCTCTATCTCAAAATATGGCTTACTAAAGTATTCAACAATAGATTTTAGTTTAATGTCGATTCTTTAACAAATGTTTGCTTAGTGTCCTATTTATTTAAAAAGGTGTTATGTATCTTAAAATAGTTATTTCCTACCTCCAAATACCTGAGTGTCTTTAAGAATATCATATTCTCTAATGTCTCTAAAATATCTGGAAATACAAGTACAAAAATATTATATTACGCCTTTATAATAAGGTATAATAACATTAAAATCTGTTCTGGAAAAGCACAATATAATATCCACTAAAATGTCCACTTTTTTCACTGCACTCACATGTAGCGATTAATTAAAGTCAAATTTAAGTCTCTTGAAATCACCACTTATTTGTTAACTTCTGTTTTATTAGAATATTAGTAGGTATTAGGTACAATATTATTCACCATTACCAATTGATGCCAACAATGCTGCTATATCTTCCATTTTAGAAGTATAACAAACACAAGTATTAAGGATCTCCAGGTAGACCTTAGTAGCTTCAGATTTTTAACTCTTCATCACCTTTTAATTATTTCCAAAATAATAAAGTATACTTAATTAATTAGGCCAAACAAATGTGTCGTGTTTTCCTCAACGTCAACAAAATAATTTTAAGGTTAACAGTAATTGTCAAATCGTAATGAAAAACTGGCCTACTTGACGTCAAAAAATACATGCAATTTTCCATTTAAGAAATGGATGATACTTCCAACATTTGTCAGTTGTTTCGCTAAATCACGTGATTTAGCGATTCGTTAACTAACGAAATGATAAGTGCAAAATCGCACCCTAGATCTCCCGGGGTTATTATTTAACTGTGCAAGATATTTAGCCTAGCGAATGATATCGCGTTCAGAGCGTCGTTAAGAAAATTTTCTATAAAAGAATATCTCTCCATTAATGATTCACATAAATCTAGTTCTTATCTGGGCATGGTAAAATCCGAGGTCGTCGGAAATGTCCTTTATCGATTTGTGGATTTCGTTTATGTCCCGGTTAAATGTTTCTTCGTCTATTTGAAGTTTTTGTATTGACGCGTTAAAGGTTTTTATTACTGAGGTAGTAACCGATATCTGATTTTTGAGGAGATTTTCGATATGTCTTTCATCTTGAGAGACTTTATCAATGCATTCATTGAAGTACTCACCGTCGGAAGCATCGAGGTTTCCAGTTATGGATTTCCAGACAGTGCCTATACCGTTGAATATTTCGCGCTTCTCCCTGTAGTTATATTTTTTCGTATCCGCGATTGGTTTGTTCGAGGATTAAGAAGAATAGCGGAATTTTGAAAAACTTCTATAACTTCAAAAGGGCCATTAAATTTGTTTTCGGCTTTAGATTTTATTTGTGACTCTTTAACATACACTTTATTTCCGACTTTGTATTCAGGGATACTAGTTACGTGTTCGTCAAACCTGACTTTTGCTTTTTCTTTTTGTCGTTCTGTTTTTGCCCTAGCGATTTTGTAAAAATATTCCATACGGTTATTAAGGTCTCTTACGTATTTTTATATTAATTTTTCGTGGTTGTATAACGTTTCGGGTGGTCTATTTGACCTGTGACCAAAAATAAGTTTAAACGGTGTAAACCCATGAGTTTTATTTTTCGTATTGTTGTAGCAGATCACCGCGTAGGGTAAAACATTAAAGGGATGTTCTTTTGGGTTTTCGGCTATATTTGCTCTAATAATTTCTGATAAGGTTGCATGGAACCTTTCAATGGACCCGTTAGACTGGGGGTGATTGACACTCGAGAAAGTTAATTTTATGTTAAATAGTTCGCAAAGATCTTTGAATAATGAGTTGTCAAATTCGCGCCCATAGTTGCAATGTATTCTTAGGGGCGTACCGAAGTGTTGGAAAAATATTAATAAGGTATTTACAATTGTCGACGCTTTTTTATCTTCGACTGCGTAAGCCTGTGTGAATTTTGTAAGTTCGTCTCGAATCATAAGTGCGTAATATCTGGTTGGATATTCGAAGATGTCAATGTTTATCCTTTCAAATGGGGTTTTCGAAATTTCCGTTATGACGAGAGGCTTACTTAGGTTTTTTCGGCATATTTTTACCTTTTGGCATATTTCGCAGCCTTTTATTAATTTTTCGACGTCTTTTGTTAAATTCGGCCAATTGTACTTTTCGATTATGCGTCTGACTGACGTTAATTCCCCTATGCAAATTAGTTTTGCCTGAATGGTAGTGTTCTAAAATTTGGGGTATTTCGTCGGCGTCTGGGGATTTTACAACATTTTAGCAGATTTTAAGTTTTATTTCTTTGTCGGCGAAAATGAATGAGAAAATTTCGAGGATAGGCAGTGCTAGGTTATTTTCCACGTAATACGTTTTGGAAGGGTCGAATTCATTTTGGGCCTTAAATAGGACATAGAACAAGTGTTGGGCTACAATTTCCAGATCAAATGGTATTGGGATAATAAAGTATTTTCTATCTTTCACGGTTTTGCTAGAGACAATGTTAACGCTCATGTTTTCAAAATGAACGCTTTCTTCGAAGATATCTTCGATTATTTTGTAATGCATTTCTTCTAGTTTATTTTGCCAGAAAAAGGTAATAATTAGTTTATGTGGTTTATCTAAAAGCTGTGAATTTGAAAATTCAACTTTGGAATAATCAATTATTGATTTGGTTTGGTATAGGTCTACAAACTCGAAATTTTCGATTTCGCTATTATTTTCATTGGCTGCAAAAATTGGGAATTTTGATCGGAAATTTGCGCATTCTTGAAAATAATTAATTTTTATTCGCGATAGAGCATCTGCATTTTTGTTTATTTTGCCCGGTTTATGTTCTATTTTATAGTTGTATTCTTCTAATTTTAGACGCCATCGCGCAAGTCTGCTTCCGGGATCCTTAATTGAAAACAACCATGTTAACGGCCTGTGGTCTGTAATAAGCGTAAACTTTCGTCCAAAAAGATAAGGGCGGAAATGCTTTACTGCCCATACGATTGCTAGTAGCTCCCTTTCGATGGTGGAATATTTAGTTTCTGCACTACAGAGTGTTCTGGATGCAAAGGCTATTGGAAGATCTTTTCCGACTGGTCCCTGGGACAGCACAGCGCCTATTGCAAATGCGCTTGCGTCTGTGGTAAGAAGGGAAGTTTCTTCAAAATTAGGATAGATTAGAATGAGGTCTGAAATTAGGGCTTTCTTTAATTCTTCAAATGCACTTTTACATTTAGAATCAAAGCAGAATGGGGATGTCTTTTTTCAAGAGTTTAGTTAACGGCTTGGATACTTTTGCAAAGTTTGGAATGAATCGGCGGTAATAACCCGCTAATCCCAGAAAAGATTTAATATCCTTTGCGTTTTTTGGTTCTGGGAAATTTTGAATGCATTCCACTTTTGAAGGGTTAGGTTTAACACCATCTTTGTTAACGAGGTGCCCCAGATAGGCAACTTCTTTCCTTAAAAACTCGCACTTATCTGGTTGAATTTTGAGGTTTGCGTTTCGGAGACGCTTAAAGACTTCTTTTAGCCGGTCTATATGCTCATGTATGGTGGGAGAGTAGACGATTATGTTGTCCATATATACAAGGCAACGCTCGTTTTGAATGCCCAAGAGAATGTTGTCCATGACGTGTTGAAACGTGGACGGGGCATTCTTTAGACCGAATGGCATGCGGACAAATTCATAGTGTCCATTGTCAACTGAAAATGCTGTCTTTGGTATGTCATCGGGATTGATCTCAATTTGATGAAAACCAGACTCGAGATCAAGCGTGGAAAAATATTGACATTTACCAAATTGCTCCAAAATGTCTGAAACGTTTGGTAGAGGATATTTATCATCAATACTGAGGTCATTGAGCTTTCTGTAGTCAATAACTACACGCCATTTTTGTTTCCAGGACGCATCAAGTTTTTTGGGTACCACCCATACAGGTGAGAACCACGGTGAAATGGAAGGCCGTATAATTCCCTGGTCCAACAGCTTTCCCATCTGTGTTTTCACTTCCTCTTTATGTATCTGAGGATACCTATAAGATTTTGTGAAAACGGGCTTTGCATTATTAGTTTCTATAACATGCTTGATTTCATTGGTGAAAGTTAGTTTATCACCTTCGATGTAAAATATGTTAGAGTATTCTAGACAGAGATTTGTGATCATTTCCCTTTCTTCGGAATTAAGGTGCTCGGTTCTTAACTCGTTTCGAATTATTTGTATTCTGTCGATTTGATCGGCTTCATAATTATCTTGGGTGTTTAGGTTTAGAACAACATCATTAGGGGTAAATGGTTCGATAGAAAGATCGGAAAAATCGATGGTTTTTGGCATGGCGTTAGCATTTAAAATAGAAGTCATAAATTCACCGCTTTCGTTAACATGTACAATAGCATTTGGTAAACGAACTTTTTCTTTTTCTTGAGACATTAATAGGGCGTCTGTATTTTTTAAGTTACATGTTAATTTAAAAAAAAATTCTGTGCGAGCGTCAATAGAAATTTTGTTGTTTATCTCGTTTTTATCGACATTTTTTTCTGTTGTAATAGCCCCGACTTTATGCAACGGAATCGTTTTAATGTTCGTTATTAAATTTTTTGATTTAAGATCAATTATACACTCATAATGTTCGAGAAAATCAAGTCCTAATATTCCATCAAAATCGATATCTAAGTTATAAATGTATACCTTGTGTGGGTTACCTATTTCAAACGGGACAAGAGTCGATTCAAATATAGACAATTTCTGATTTGTTATTCCCTGAATAGTTACGTTTTCTGGTGATCTGAGGGGAAACTTTTTCACCGTATTTTCTTTAAAAATGGATATCCCTGCTCCGGTGTCAATTAAAAGTTTGAATGTATTTGAGGCATCGTTAATATAGTATAGGTTCTTGGGGTTGACAGTAAGAAACGGGTTTAAAGGAACGCTTGTTCCAGAAAATTCACATTGGGGTCCAAATCGTTTAAATTCATTGTCCGAATCTGACTCCGCAGTTCCGACACCGAGTTGTTCGATTGGGTAGTGATCTCCGGAGGATTGTTTTTGTAAAGAGGAGGTGGAAAATTTTGGAAATCTGAATTGTCACATTGTTCGAATTGTGTTTGTTCGTATTCAGTATAATATTCTTGGTATTCCAAGTTGCTATCATCTTGAGAATATTCGTCGTAATATTGTGGTCCTTCGTAAGATTATTAATCATAATTTACATGGTGAGCTCTTTGTTGATTTGGAGAGAAATTCGAATTTCTTTGCATTAGAGGTGGACGAGATGCAACATGACTTTGTTGGGTAGCTGCAGGTTGTCTATATTGAGACGAAAATGTGTTGGGTCTATTTTGCTGTGAAAAATGAGGCACTTGGCTAGAAGAAGGAAACTGCCTTATAATTTATGTTACCATTATTTTGAGAATAACTAGGATGAGACATTGATTGGGAACGGCATTGTGCAGCTATGTGGCCGTTGCGTCCACATTTCAGACATTTTATAACTGGTGGTAACTGTTTCCTAATTGGTTGGGGAGGTTTCGGTGAAATTTGTTTATTTATTTTTTGAGTTTCGAAATATAAGAGCTGTAGTTCACGCTTAATGCGGGAGTGAGCTTCTAAAAGATCTCTTGGATTACCTGCACGAATAATTTTGCCTAGGCCAGGTTCTAGTCCAGTTAAAAGAGTATTTAGGCTCATTGTCTCAATTTGTTTGCTTTGGGCAGCTTTTTGATCATTACTTAGGTTGGAAGCTTTCTGAATACTTAAGAGCATTTTTGCATTCAAAACCTGTAAGCGATTGTAAAATGTAAGGGCGGACTCGCCAGGTACTTGGCGCAGTCTTTGAAGATCTTGTATAAGAGACGATAGGTCCCTCGAGTCGCCAAAATTAAGGTTTAAGAGTTGTTTAATCTCGCAATATGTTGCAGGGTTTCTTGAATTTACTAATTGCTCGGCTCTACCTTTAAGTTTGTTTTTAATGTGAATCGTTAATAAAAGTTTTTGGTCAGTTGTTGCCATTTGATTAGCACAATCGCACGCGTTTAAAAAGGTACCCAAGGAGATTTGATCGCCTTCAAAATCAGGCGCTATAGAAAGTATTTCGGAAAGCCTGTAAGGCTCAATTTCTACCTCAGCACCTTGTATCGGTTGCTGGGTAGGTGGCTGAGCTTGTTGGGTTTGTTGAGCTTGTTGAGATTGTTAGGAACGTGTCCCGGGCATTTTGCTAAATACTATTTGTTTTTAATTTTCAAAATATAAATTGGGGGAAAACAAAATATTAGGCAAGTATTGGAGAAAGAAAATTAGCATATAAAATTCACCTTTCTTTTTAAATTTATAAAACTAAAATCAGGGAGTATGTAGAAAAATCACGTATAGAAAATCGAACAGAAACAGAATAAAAATAAGATACAACACTTAAACGGGATAATTCAATGTCACTTACGTTAGCAGGTGCATTAGTCGTCTTATTCTCTCAGGGCTGCCAGGAGTTTCACTAGGTGTTCCTTCCGCAGGTATCTTCGAGTGAGGACGCCTTAAATGTGGTTCTTTTCTTCGTTAAGGGATTGAATCCGCCGTCAACAGTTAGGTCTTCCTTGTTCTGCCGACGTTAGACGAATCCGACTGCGCCAATTTGTTACACTATTAACTCAAAAATTTCCTTTTTAAAAGATTTATTATTTAACTTCGAAATTACTTTATACAATATTGGAACTTAAACTGGCTTAAACACGGTATATAATATGAACTAACGAATATTTACAATTCAGAGCGTTTTATATGTTTTAAAATGCTGATGCGACACCTTCCAGCTGTGGGAATTGCAACTCGAAGGTACTGCTTACAAGGCGTTCCTTGAAATGTTGAAATTGCTATATCCGATACCGTGTGACCGAAGGTCATTGCCTACACGTGGCTATAAACGGATATAGCATATATATATATATATATATATATATATATATATATATATATATATATATAGGGCTCAATTCAAAGGTTCAAAGGTTCAAAGGTTTTAAAAATATACCTCTTTCTTAATGCTAAAACGGCGAGACACTTATGGCAAAGTATTCGGCTGGCATGGGCGGCAAGCTCAATACGTTACCTACATAAGATGACGTCACACACGAGTGCCGGGTCCTTGTTATTTCGGGGTTGTTGCCCCAGCACAAAACGGCATATGAAATATGCAATGCAATAAGTATGCATTACAATGATAACATAACAATATATCACAATTAGTCCTAATTCAATTGATCATTTTAAATATTTATCAGTTGGTGATTAAATTCTATAAATAGCAGATTTGTACCTTGAATATTAAAATTTGTCAGTTTTAAGCAGAGGACATTTATGGAGTTATCACTCCATTCACAAGTTTTCACAATGTCTGCTCTTAGATTTGGTTGAAAAAATTAACGAATTGTATGCAGTGTAGTGTGCCTTAAAAATTAAGACATATCTTAACACTTTTTCAACCTTTTCAGAAAGGAAGGCAAGAATTACTCTTATTATTTTGTTTTGAATCCTAAAGACATCATTATACAGTGGGTACAGAAAAGTACATTACAACGTAGTATAGTATTTATAAATTATATTATAATATCAGTATATATCACATCAACTTGACTTTTTTTTATTAAAGCCCTTAAAAAAAATTGCGAAAATGTGACACGATTCGTTAGAGTTGATTTTTTGGCAGGAAGGCATGTTGCAAAGGATTTAAATTTGCTATTTAAAGATTCTCTCAAAAAGAACTATTTTGAAAATTTTGGACATGGCAATAACGATGGTTATGGGCCGATAATTTATTGTTTCGTGCTTGAGTCCAACTTTAAAAATAGGCAATACCTTACTTATTCGCCAATTTTTGGATTAGTCGATGTTTTAAGACTAAGGTTAAATATATGTACCAAAGACTTAATTAAAAAATCTCCACACCCCTAAACAATGTAGCTTGGCATTCTACCTGGCCCAATAGCTCGGTTTCCTTTCAACTTTCTAAGGGCAGTTCGAACCTCGAAGCTCACTATCTAAAAATGGACAATCACAGAAATAACATTTAACTGCTGATTGATATTGCAATGGTTCCTCAAAGGAGAAAACTGACCCCAAAAACACAGCAAAAAACATTTGCAATATTTTTGGTGCATAAGTACAAAACACTGTTAAAACTAATGTGAGCAAGCTGAAGCACCATCTTTAAGACTTTTAACATATGTCCAGCAACATTTTGGATCATTCCTTAAGCGTACACATATTTTCCCACCTTATTCTAACAATTAAAAATAACACCTTTAAATTGACATTCATTGACATTTTGTCAGAAATTGGCCATTCTGGTTATATTTCTGATACTAAACATAAGAAATATTCTGCTATTAGTTTTTTATTTGTAGATTTGCTGAAGACAGAGGTAGACTTTACCCCGAAACGTCCACAAAACAAACATTTTTCAGTGTCATTCCTCGGGTACTTTCAAAGTGGACGCAGAACTTAAGATTGCCTATTGATCTTACCAGGTAAATAATTTCTTTTGAATTCAAATTTTGTTTAAGGCGAAAAACCCAAAAAAGACCTAGTTTTTTGAACCTCTACAATTGAATTGGATCTGGAAAATCGACAAACCTTGCAGTCCTAAGATATACTTTAAGATAAATTGGGTTGCTATAGAGTAGGAGAGATGAGCATACAATTGGTGCACAGTTATTTAGCAGACAGAAGTCAGATTACACTTTACGAAGACTAATCGAAGTGTTTCTAAAATATGGTGTTCCCCAAGGCTCTCTTTTGTCCCCTCTTCTGTTCTGAATTTATGTTGGTATAAACAGTTCCACCATAAATTCAGATTTGATTTTCTATGCTCATGATACAACATATACTCAACAAGACCAAAATTATAAATGCCTAAGACATAAAACAGAAAAAACATTACCGATCTTGAACATTGATTCTTAGCACATACATTTTCACTCAACAGAAATAAAACAATAAAAAATACTTTTTCATTATGAACACAGAAAACCCTGAAAAGGTAAAATTTCTAGAGGTATACCTTGATCCCTCCCATTACGTTTTAAAACACACATCATCTTGCTGACAGGCTTTTTAAAAGCATTTTCCTTTTGAGAACCCTAAAAAAGTTGTACCTATGTCTATGTCTCCAGACTTTCCATGGGATCTTTCAGTTTGTAAGTTGTTATGCAGTGAGACAGTCTCTATTCGGTAACGAGAGCGAAAGCTTCGAAAATGCCAAATGTGATTTTCGCGAAACGTTAGCAAAACTGTTCGGAATGAAAACACATTATATATATATATATATATATATATATATATATATATATATATATATATACACAACCAAGTCAGTATTTTGAGACCAATGAAAGTCTGTCGCACATCAGCTCTGTATTCCAAGAGCCAGCCAGTACAGGGTGTCCAGATTTGGTTGCAAAAGCAGGGTATCTCGCTTATTTTTAAAGATAGAACCTTGCGGTTTTCACGAACCTGAGCTAATTTTTTGTGAAACTCATGAAGCCGTAAACAAAATTTTCATAGCCTTCTTCGTTTATGAGATACAGGGCGAAATAGAAAATTTTGCATTTTGGGACCCCCCTCGCATCTCGGTTATCCTTTAACTTAACGGAAAGGGAAAAATTGCTACTTATGCAGTTTTTTACGCTGGATCCAGTGGCCTAGTCATATTTTTCATTTGAGTTGTTATTTTTTAGATATGACCCAAAGTTGTGTTTTTTTAAATGGGTCACCCTGTATATTTGTCCAGAATTTGATTTGTCCTTTTAAAAGCTTCTCAAAAATATATAATAGTATGGGTCTATTTTAATAAACAACAACAAAAATCCTAATTTTTATAATTATCATCCCAAATTTTGCAGTTTTGTACGCGTATATAAAATATAGCGTTAGTTTTTTGTATTTATTTATTGTGTTAAAATATATTTGTATTATTATGGGAGAAAACCAAACTTTCGAACATTATGAAAAGTACGATATGTTAGCTTGTTTTATATTAAGTAATGAAAATTTTTAGGTATGTTGAAATACTATTGCTTAATTTTTATTTAGATATCCAGAAAGGAGGCAACCTAATATATCCACTTTTTATCGGATAAAAAAGAATTTACTTAATCACGGATCATTTATCAAACCTCGTACGAAAACATATAATAAAGAAAATCGGGAGGCTGAGGAAATTACTGTTTTGGCTAATGCAGAAGCTTACCCTACAAACTCAGGGCCAGTGAAAAGAGCATAGGGATTCCAAAAACTAGAGTTCAAGAAATTCTAAAAAAGCACAAATACCACCCATACAAATTTAGATTCGTGCAGCACTTACACTTACTTCTGCAATTGGTTTCGAGAAAGATGCGATATGGTTAGAGACTTTGAAAGGAAGGTTATATGGTCAGACGAAGCACATTTCAGTAATTTTGGTATACTCAATAGGCACAATAGCAGATTCTGATCCCAGGAAAATCAACACCAAATATTTCCCAGAAGACAGCAGGGCAGGTTTGGTCTAAATGTGTCCTGCTTCATATTAGGAACATATAAAATTGTATATAAACTGCTCGTCATAAAAAACGTAACACCTAGTTTTTTGGGCAATATTTGAAAGGCCATATTTCGAAAGTACTTAATTGATTTTGAAAAACTTTTCAAAATCTGAAAAGTTGATTCGTTGGCTCACATGACTAATTTTGGGAATACGCTATTTGTGATATAGCATATAATACAGGGTGTTAAATAAAGAGATGTTTTTTTTCCTAAATTTCATGTCATCCCCATTTATAGGAGAGTTGAGTTAGAGAGTCGCAATAATTTTTCATATTAACAGTAGGTCAATACCTCGGGACGTTTTCGAGATTTTGTGGATATCTTAGCCTACTACGATTATATGGCAATTTTTATAAAATTGTTATTCTACAGTTTATTCTTAAAAATTTACAAAAAATCTTTTGCGCATGCTGTAATTCAAGTTCTCTACTTTAACGAATCACCTTGTATACGTAAACTTATAGCACATGATCTGTCTTAAAACTCTGTAAAGTCAACGTATCAATAGATTTTGTAGTTTGTAAATTTTTAACACTAAACTGCAGAGTAACGATAATTTCATAGAAATTGCCATATAATCGTAGTAGGCTATGGATACGCATTTTTGGTTTGTTTTGTACTGTCAATAAACGCTACACGTTCACCAAACATAAAAAGTTATTCAAATCTTTATAACAAAATTTATCCAACAATGGTTCGTTTTGGGGATCGTGAATTGACAAACATTATAAGGTAAGTAAGTAAGTAAGTATAAGTATTCACTTTTTTTCAAAAAAATGTAAAAATTCCTAAAACATTCATATTTATTGTATGTTTTAGACTGCATCAGCGTGGGATGTCTTTTCGGGGCATTGCTGACATCATGGGTTCAACACCAACATCCATATACAGGGCAATTGAACGTCACACAATACACGGGACCTCTGCTTACTGCAACATTGGACGCAGTGGTCGCGGCAGGGTAACGAACCTACGTCAGAACCGCCTTATAAGGATGTCTGTGCGCCGTTGTCCTACCCTCAATGCAACCAAGATCAACAGGGGACTTCGAGAAGCCACCGGCGTGGAAGTTTCATCAGCAACAGTTCGTAGAAGATTACACGAATATGGCCTACATGCTAGACGAAGGGCTGCCTGCCCTCTTTTGCTTGCTGTTCACCGGGCTGCCAGAAGGAGATGGGCACGTGAACATGCGAATTGGGGAATAGCCGAATGGAATAGGTGCATGTTTACTGATGAATGTAGGTTTAATATGCATGAAAGTGATGGACGCATTTTGGTATGAAGAGAAAGGAATAGTCGGTATGTAGAAGAAAATATGGAAGCTAGAGTAGCATTTGGAGGTGGTGGGATTACTGTATGGGGCGGTGTGATGCAGAATGGTAAGACTGATTTAGTAGTGTTGATAGTAGAAAGTATGAATCCTGAGAGATATAGAGAAAGGTACTTAAATGAGATTGTTGTTCCTTTCGCTCAAAATTTCGGCAATGACTTTATACTGATAGACGATAATGCTCGTCCGCACAGAGCAAGAGTCGTTCAAGAATTTTTGAGGGAGAACAACACTGAACGAATGGAATGGCCTGCTAGATCTCCTGATATGAATATTATAGAGCCATACATGCTGAGTAGGATGAAACTGAAGATAAATGCAGGTGAGTATGTAATAAACAATTTGAATGATTTGGCAAATGCAGTGCGGGTAGAATGGGAGGCTATTCCTCAAGATTTTATTGCAGACTTGGTAAACAGCATGCCAAATAGGGTAGCAGACGTTCTACGTGTAGGCGGTGGGCCAACAAAATATTAATTCTCTTTGTTATTTTGTTTAAATCATTTATTAAATTATCATTTAAATTAAATTAAGTTACAAAAGATTTTTGTAAATTTTTAAGAATAAACTGTAGAATAACAACAATTTTATAAAAATTGCCATATAATCGTAGTAGGCTAAGATATCCACAAAATCTCGAAAACGGCCCGAGGTATTAACCTACTGTTAATATGAAAAATTATTGCGACTCTCTAACTCAACTCTCCTATAAATGGGGATGACATGAAATTTAGGAAAAAAAAACATCTCTTTATTTAACACCCTGTATTATATGCTATATCACAAATAGCGTATTCCCAAAATTAGTCATGTGAGCCAACGAATCAACTTTTCAGATTTTGCAAAGTTTTTCAAAATCAATTAAGTACTTTTCGAAATATGGCCTTTCAAATATTGCCCAAAAAACTAGGTGTTACGTTTTTTATGACGAGCAGTTTATTTGAGGGAAATCTAACAGCCAATCGCTATATAGAAATTTTAGAGGCAGCTATACCTGAGTTACTTGACGATGTTCCTCTAGCGCAAATTAACGAAATTTATTTTCAACAGGACGGTGCTCCTGCACACAATTCTGGAATGACGAGATTATTTCTGGACAATAATTTTACCAATCAATGGATCGGAACAAATGGACCTATAAGATGGCCCCCTGGGTCCCCAGATTTGTCGATTTTAGATTTCTTTTTATGGGGATATCTGGAAAATAGAATTTACAAAGACCACTATAATAATGTCCAAGATTTAGGAAATGCAATAAGAGAAAATTTTCGCTATTTACAAAATCATCCCGTTATTTTGCTTAATTCACTAAAACGAATACGAAAATTGTGCGAAGCATGCATAGAACAAAATGGAAATCAGTTTGAACAGTTCTTTTGATTTCCGTGGTGACTGTAGTTCTTATACGACAGTTGATTTTTGCTGAAAGGCTTGTTACATAATAATTTATTACTGTTTTGTTCTTGTGTTACATAAATCTAGGTAGGTGGTACTTTTTTGGTGCGAAATTATCAATACATATTTTGATAAATAGATTTAATTACATATTTATTTTGATTTATTGTTAGGATGTAGATATTGTTAACGACTTTAAATAAAAGGCAGCATTGTTTTGCATGGCTTACTGCAAAATTTGGGATGATAATTATAAAAATTAGAATTTTCATTGTTGTTTATTAAAATAGACCCATACTATTATATATTTTTGAGAAGCTTTTAAAAGGACAAATCAATTTCTGGACAAATATACAGGGTGTCCCATTTAAAAAATCACAACTTTGGGTCATATCTAAAAAATAACAACTCAAATGAAAAATATTACTACGCCACTGGATCCAGCGGGAAAAAGTGCATAAGCAGCAATTTTTCCCTTTGCGTTAAGTTAAAGGATAACCGAGATACGAGGGGTGTCCTAAAATGCAAAATTTTCTATTTCGCCCTGTATCTCATAAACGAAGAAGGCTATGAAAATTTTGTTTACGGCTTCATGAGTTTCACAAAAAATTAGCTCAGGTTCGTGAAAACCGCAAGGTTCCATCTTTAAAAATAAGCGAGTTAAGTGTTTGACCTACATAGCCTAGTGCTCTCGGTCTGTGAATATTTCAAAAATATATACCTACTATGTATTGTGAATTTTTTTTATATTCATTTATAAATCATTTGGAAAAAAAGTCACTGAAACTTAACTTGTTATCTAATAATTCTGATATGTTGCCCTAACTTAAACCCATTTAAATAGTTATGTGTACAACCAAGAGTTTAATACTGAGAGAATTGTTTTTAGGAAAGATAGAAATCAACAACTAACAGATAAAAAAACAAGGTGGTTGAGTATTACAGCAATAAATATAACAGCATGTTTGATAATGACCTTGAAGTTGTGTAAAACTGTCAACCAAAGGAAACACATACTTGTTGTCTATTTTGTATAACATTTTTTAAACTGTAAATGTCTAATCTTAGGTGATTTTAGTTTTTAGTTTGTGTGATCTAGTCCTTGATGCACCTACTGAAGTTTTATGTGAGTTTAAAAATGTTTAGCGCATACCAATTTTTTAAGGCAAATTGGTTGCGAAATATTTATAATCTTATGTTAGATTTAGTGAATTGTTAACCCCCATTTACAGGGTTGTTCTGTGGTAACTGATGATGATCAATTGTTACATCTTAACCACCATCATCCAGCACAGTCGGTAAATTTTAGTTGTATGAATGAATGTTGAGAGTGTGAACAAATTCTCAAAACCAAATTTAATTTAAAAAAAGCTAATTTTGATTTAATGATTACATTATTTGAAAATCCAGAATGGAAGACTGTTTAAGAGTGTTGTGATACAAATGCTGTGATATCTGAGTTTTATAAAATAATTCATAGTATATTTGCTCAATGTGCATCTATGTCAATTCAAACTGAGAAAGCATTTCTTATTTGCTATAATCGAGTGAATATCAAATTGATTAAAATAAAGGCATTGTGTTATAAAAAATATAGGAAGTCTAAATCATCCTATTATCTTAACAAATATAAGAACATTAAGCAAATTATTAAAAATAAAAATAAAAAAGCGCATGCTGAATAATTGGTGAAGGTTGAACTCAGCTTAAGGAATGATCCGAAATGTTGCTGGACATATGTTAAAAGTCTTAAAGATGGACATCCACATAGATATTCTATCGGGTAAGCTTAAGAGTACCATATTCTTGCTGAGATGTTTGTGTAGGACAAGAGATCCTAAAAATGGTGTACTATGGACTGTCATGTCGTATGCGTTGATTGTGTGGGGACGGGCTGCTGATGCACACAGAGTCTTCCGCCTTCAGCGAAAAGCTGTCAGAATTCTGGCAGGACTCAACTTTAGGGAGGATCAAATTAGTTTTAATATGTTTTTTTGTACTCAGGTACCAAAAATATTGCAGATGTTTTTTTGCTGTGTCTTTCGGCTGTTTTCTCTTCTGAGGAACAATTGGAATATCAATCAGCACTTAAATGTTATTTCTGTGATTGCCCATTTTCAGATAGAGAGGTTCAAACTGTCCTTAGAAAGTTAAAAGGAAACAGAGCTATTGAGCCAGATAGAGTGCCAAGCTACATGGTTTAGGGGTGTGAAGATTTATTAATTAAATCTTTGGTACATATATTTAACCTTAGTCTTAAAACATTGACTTATCCAAATGATTGGCGAATAAGTAAGGTATTGCCTATTTTTAAAGGTGGGCTCAAGCATGAAACAATAAATTATCGGCCCATAACCATCGTTATTGCCATGTCCAAAATTTTCAAAATAGTCGTTTTTGAGAGAATCTTAAAATAAGCAAATTTAAATCCTTTGCAACGTGCCTTCCTGCCAAAAAATCAACTCTAACAAATCTAGTTATATTTTCGCAATCTATTTTTAAGGGCCTTAATAAAAAAAGTCAAGTTGATGTGATATATACTCATATGTTGATATGATGGTAGATTACTATACTAGATTATTATTATTATTATTAATTAAAGGCAGTAGGCGGCAAAGTGCCGATGAAACCGCTATGAGTCTATTTTACTTTTGAAGCTAGACTGTGCACTGTTGTTGCCTAATTCGAAATTAAAAGTAGTGCACCAGTTCCCGGTCGATTCCTCTGAGATTAGCATCTAAGCGGTTCTTGAAGGAGTTGACTGTAGAGGCATCTACTGTTCTCTGATCAAGTCTGTTCCAAACATAAACTATGCGATTTGTAAAAAAGTTTCTGCGGCAGAGCTTGGAGCATTTTTCTTTAATGAGTTTCTTGCTGTGGCCTCTGAGATTTGTGTGGTCAACAATCTGAAGGAAGGCAATCGGGACACTGTAGTACCCAGATAATATTTTGTGGACCTGTATAAGATCGCCTCGCTGCCTTCGCTCTCGAAGAGTTGATAGGTTCAGACGAGAGCAACGATCCTCATAGGACAGCATCTTTAGTTCGGGGGTGGAATCTTGGTTATCAAAATTCAAATTCAAATTCAAATTCAATTTTATTCACTTTAAAGTCAAAAACATTGACAATAGTATCCGTCGCTGGACCCGTTTAAGCAGCTCAATATCTTTTACATAGTATGGGTTCCATGTGCTTACAGCAAATTCCAGTATTGGTCTGATATAGGTTTTATACAGACGCAAAATTGTGTCAGCAGAGTGATCTTTAAAAGCTCTTCTGATAAGAAAAATCATTGAGTTGACTTTTTTGACAATTTTTGCAATGTGGCTCTCCCATTTGAGATCAGTGGTTATAAAGACTCCAAGGTCTTTTTGTTGATCAACCACCTTCAAGGGTTGACCCATCATAGTATAACTGTGCAGTGGATTCTTGGGGCCAATATGGAGAACTGTGCACTTATCCACATTGAGGGACATAAGCCATGACTTGGTCCAGTTTTCTATTCGGTGAAGGTCAGTTTGGAGCATCTCACGATTGATTGATGGATCACAGTACAGCTTGGTGTCGTCCGCGAAAAAGCATATTTTCTACTTGATGTTTTCTGGCATGTCACTTACGTAGACCAAGAAAAGGAGGGGTCCGAGAACTGAGCCCTGCGGAACTCCACTTCTCACCTCTCTGCTTGTTGAAACTGCTCCATCAATTCTGACCTGATATTGATGTTTGGCAAGAAAGTTTCCGATCCAATGAAGCAATGCTCCCCTGACGCCGTAATGTTCGAGTTTATGCTGCAATCTTCTGAATGGTACTTTATCGAATGCTTTCTCAAAGTCGAGGTAAATGGTGTCCGTCGGACGTCCAGTATCATGTTGCAGCGTCCAATCATTTACACAAGTGAGAAGGTTGGTGTCAATTGACCGTTTTGGTAGAAACCCATGTTGTGTTTCTGGTATTACATCATTTAGGACAAGAGAGCTTGTCAGTTCTTTTACTATTATTTTTTCCATGCATTTCGAAAGTGTGGACGTTAGGCTGATTGGTCGGTAATTTTCTGCACGAAAACGGTCGCCCTTCTTGAAAATTGGGGTGACTATGGCATTTGTCCATAGATTGGGGATCGCTATTGCTCAGAGAGTCAGCAACACGGGTCTCGTTAGGAAGATCCGGTAGTGCCCCATCAGGTTCAGCCGTGAAAACCCCACTAAACTGCTCAGCGAACATTTCAGATATTAGTAGTGGAATGTATTTTTCTGGACCCACTGTATAATGATGTCTTTAGGATTCAAAACAAAATAATTAGAGTAATTCTTGCCTTCTTTTCTGAAAAGGTTTGAAAAGTGTTAAGATATGTCTTAATTTTTGAGGCATACTACACTGCATACAATTCATTAATTTTTTCAACCAAATGGTTGTACACCCGGAATGAAAACACATTGTATTTTTCCATCCATGAAGGACTAAGAATCAACATCTATATATATATATATATATATATATATATATATATATATATATATATATATATATATATATATATATATATATATATATATATATATATATATATATATATATATATATATATATATATATATATATATATATATATATATATATATACATATATATATATATATATATATATATATATATATATATATATATACATATACATATACATATCAGTTTTAGGTAAAAAGGTGTTCCTATCATAGTACGAGTTGCCAGGCAAACCGCTAACTTGCTACCTATCCTTCAAATATAAATAAATAATCAACATGCATTTTTCGAGGTATGTAACCTTATTTTATTAATTTTGTAATAATTATTTGTAAATAGTATAAAATTTTAAATTCGTTTTACAAAAATTGAAATAATTAGACCACTAAATGTTTTTTAAATTAATTGTAGATAGGAAAGCAAAACCACAAAAAAAAATAAAGGAATAAGCAATTTTTGAGAAAGCCTACTACGATAGGTGAAACGTCAAATTAATCCCATTGTTTGTTTTTACAAATAAACCTATACCTAAGAAAGAAGTCCAATTAATATATACCGGGTTTAAGAAACAAATTGATATATATATATATATATATATATATATATATATATATATATATATATATATATATATATATATATATATATATATATATATATATATATATATATATATATATATATATATATATATATATATATATATATATATATATATATATATATATATATATATATATATATATATATATATATATATATATATATATATATATATATATATATATATATATATATATATATATATATATATATATATATATATATATATATATATATATACTTGTATGATGTATGATTTTGATAATAAAAAGTAATGTTATCTAAGTGAGTTTTGGAAGATTGATTACACAAGGAAAATTTTACTATTACTAACATTATTAGGCAAATCAACACTACAAGCCTGGTTACTATTTTCAGCAATATTTGAAGTGTCACATTGGTCAACAACATTATCAGTCATTTCATTATTTTAGTATTAAGTAATTTCAGGCTCATAACTTAAACTCATACTTAACATTTCTTCATTTCATGTACTTTTGTCAGGAAAATTGTGCAATTAAATTTTTTAAATTTTTTTTAACTGAATTCGCATCTTTAATACTATTGTACCACTTAGGAATACTATAATTATTTAAAATCAATCAAATCAAATTTATTACAAATATCCAAATACAGTACAGTATTTTGTGTAAACCTATTCACATATGCACAAATGCACCCCCCATTAAACTTAGTATTTTTACACATATAAGTAAAAAAAGTTAAATACAAAAGTTTCTTCTACTTATAAAAATTGTTTTTTAGTGTAGTTTGCAGATATACTGGGTGTTCCGTTTTTCTGTAATGAAATCAACTTCGGTTTCTTAAATGTAACACCCTGTATATTATATGACCATCAAATGGGTTGCGTATTGCTGATTATAAATTTTGCAAAAATCAGGGTTGATACCCAGTAGATAACCCAAAAAAATCCGGTTTTTATTAAAACCCAACTTCTGTAAAAATCTCGAACATATCCGAGAGTCCCAATCACAATACTGATGTTAGATGCTGCACAGTGATTATAAATTATTATATGTTATTTGATTTGAATGTGGATTTAATGATATTCATTGATACGGTCTAGACTTAAAGTCATATTGATTTATGTTGCTATTTTTGAATTGCAGGAAATGCTACATTTTTTAAAGATTTTGTCTTATTTTTAGTGGCATATTCCTATCAATCCTATCTTTATCGTTCTTTGTTTGGATCTGAATTCAATCGTGAATATGAACACCAACAGATTGACTCTTTAACCTTATTGAACTGCAATCGACCATGCAATTAACTATTATTATTTTTTTTTAGTTTCTAAAGTGGTTATTAAACT
The DNA here is from genome assembly GCA_030620095.1 of Kuschelorhynchus macadamiae. Taxonomy (NCBI): domain Eukaryota; kingdom Metazoa; phylum Arthropoda; class Insecta; order Coleoptera; family Curculionidae; genus Kuschelorhynchus; species Kuschelorhynchus macadamiae. Next base: position 163,172 of record JAUTXW010001085.1, on the reverse strand, counting down.
ACGATTATGGGTACTTTTCACCTTTGAATAGATGCTAATCTATGTGATACAATAAAGATTTTTTTATTACTCTCAAAGTTATAAATAAACAACTTTATACTTGCAGCTGCAGAAAGAATTCATAAAATAACAATATCATAAGAAATATAATATGACACTTTATTTGGTAGCTCCTGGAAACAGGGGTTGAATAATGTTGTACATTTATTACCAAAAACCCAGCACCTAAGTTGTGGTTTTTTTTTAAGTTTCACTGTACAACATTAATTAGTTTCGCTACACTATACTTACTATATCTGTCTTTATTTCTTTTGGTAAAATGGGATGAAACTCCTTCTAGGCCAAAACTTTGATATGTATCTTTTGTCAGAGACAAAATTAAGCTTCCAGTAGGTATAATAGCACAGCAGTTATCACAATCGACTCTAGTTTCCACGCTTAGTAGTGTAAATTTTCCTACAATATAAAAAAATTCCTGATATATCCAAATTTAGCTCCTTCCACTTCATATAGGGTTAAAATAAAGTATGTTATCTTTTAATAATTAAAAACTAAATCTAGAACATTTTAGTATTTTTGCCATGTTATGTTAATCAAAATACAAGAGTTCTAATCACACTACACCACAACTTGCGTTCTGGACGCGCGTTTCGCTAACCAAGTTAGCATCATCAGCAGATGATATAAACTGGTGTGGTTAGAACTCTTGTATTTTGATCTATCTTCCACAACAGGTTCCAGTGTTAGGACTTTGTAAATGAAGTGGAACCCTCCAACATGTGTGGCTTATCTTATTGTGGTTCACATCTTAAAAGGTTGTTATTGTTATCACAGGCTTGCCAAATAAATATTCTGCAAGAGATCAAATTGTCTTGAAACTTGAAATTGTCAAGGTGATGCCTGTTTTCTAAAAGGGTTCACGATTCTTCATCATTGGCTTTATAACAGCCAATGATACAATCCTGTATCCATATTGCCATCAGTATTAAAGGTCTTGCATATAGAAAATTTCTTAATAAATTGTAACATATTTAAAGTATGGTTTTATTTGTGGCAAATCAACAGAAATATACTTAAGAAATTTGATAACAAGAAAGTAGCTGGGTATTTTAAATGTTTCAAATGCTTTTGACATCATAAATCATAAAGTGCTCCTGAGAGTCCCATCATAGAAACAAATAAAATGCCTTGCCTTTCAAAAGGTAATTCTGCCATCAACTTGGATTAGAGAAGTTGAAAACCACTTTTTCATCAAAAGTAGTTTATTACCATAGTAGTAGAGTATAAAATTTCCTACATTTTTTTATAAAATAAACTTTCTTCTCTGACAATTAGTTTCCAAAATACAAGGGACTAAATTAAAGTATTTACCCCAATTTGTCAAGTTAGTTCTTTTGTCTTTTGAAATTTTAGTTACTATATTTTTTTGGTTTTAACCCATTTGCATAACATCATGTAAATAGAGCAAATAGTGTTATTACAGGTTTTTACTTTACTTACTTAGAAATAGATAGGAATACTATTTTAAACAGCTTTAAAAATAAAAACTAAAAATGTATAGAAAACTTATAGTAACAGTAATTGATATCTATGAAAATTGTGCTAGTTTTTGCAAGCTTATTAATAATGTTATCTAGATAGTAAGTCAATCTCCTAAAAAAATCGTTTTCAACATTTATGATCATCAAGTAATTTAGGAAACTCTAGCCAAAAAAATGTAATTAACAGACATCAAGTTATCTGCATTTATCATGGCGTAAAGCAACATAACTTCGAAAAAAACGCTTGCATAAAGGAGGGCTTGCCTTGAGAAAGCCTTAACATTTCTGAACTATCAGAGGATATGGACTGTGTGGTTGCTGGGGTTGTTCTGACCCGCTTTAGAAGATTCAAATTGTAATTATATAAAGATCGCGGTTTTGGGTAAGCTTAATCTAAATAACTGTACATTTGTAGGAATACAAAATACATGTCAATAAAACTCAACCAACACGTATTCATATTTTATATTCTAAATGAAAAATGAAATAATTCCAACATAAAATCAGATTTTTTTAAAGATATTTGAATTAACAGCAAAAGTTATGGTACGAGCAGGGATCGAAACTGCACCTGTGGATCTCTAGCCCATTACTCTAACCAATTGCGCTATTGTACCACTTATAAGCAATTCGCTAGAACTTGTACATATTCAAACCCACCAGTATCATAACCATTGTTGATCCTACCAAATATTCTAACCTGCACTTCTGGGTTCGCTCCCCGCTCGTACCATAACTATTGCTGTTGATTAAAATGTTCTAAAAAAAACCATATTTTACAGTTTAAAAACAAATTGATAAAATACTTCTATTCAAAATTTAGTTAATATGGGCATAACGTAAAAATTATAAATTTACTAATATGGACTGTACCTAATAGCGAAGATTTGACCTCTAGTCAAGTAGTTTTGATATTGCAAGATTGGTAGTTGTTGAACGACCACGATAAAAACCATGTTGCATACTCGTAATATAGTGTTTTAAAGACTCAAATATATGATCGGTGATAATTGCCTCAAAGAGCTTTGGGATATGTGAAAGTAAAGAAGTACCTCTGTAGTTCTTCACATCACTTTTATCACCAGATTTGAAAATGGGCAGAAAGGCATGCGATTGCAAAGAGAATTCATTTGTTGCAATTCAAGAAAACTCATCACACATCACAAAGAGTTTCAGAAGCTAGGGACGATAAACATTTTGGAACCAGTGAATTGTCTTCATAGATCCATTCCTCTGAAGGAAGGTTATTCCATGTCCCTTTCCATAGAACCAATTATAGCTTAGCTTCAACCATTACACGATTCTGTACTACGGGGAACAATATTTTTGAACAGAATAATATAGATATATTTAAAATAACTTTTAACTCATTTAAAAGTAAGTTAAGTGATATTATGAAACAAAAGAATTCAATAAGTATTGTATTGATTCAATATTTGTTTTTTTTAGATGATAATCAAAAATTTTGTATTATAGTGTAAATGGCTTTTTAGCCGTAGAATTGAAATAAATAAATAAAAAAATTACCCTCAGAAACACGTTGATGTTTTTTAAAAAATTTATGTGGTAAATATTGGACAAAATATAACGAATTTACTTTTTGATGCAAATTTTCTGAATGTTGAAGATGCAAATTCTCTATCGGATTCTGAATGCACACTGATACCTGTCAAAAGTCAACGGCTAGTATTGGATGTGCAGCAGAAGCATGGTTGTCAAAATTAAGAGTGAAAGAGTTCACAGAAAATTGTTGACATTTATTGCTTATAAATTAGGTTAGACTACCTCTAGATGACTTAAATTATGATATATTATCAAAACTTTTAAATTTGCTGTCATAATAAACGAAAATATTTTGATTTGTGCTTCTTGTTCAAGATTGTCAATGGTTTGATCGATTCACCTAAATTGATGGATTTAATTAGACTCCATGTTCCAGCAAGACAGACTACGCAGTTTCGGCTGTTCAGTTCAGATTATCATAGAATTAATTATGGAATGCTAGCCCTTTATCTAGGTTTAGCAGGCTAGCAAATGAGTCTTTTTTAATATGTCTTTTGGCAGATTTAAAACACAATTATGGAAAACTTTTTAACTTATTTATATACTGTCCTCCGATAGTATTTTATTTATTTATTGTAATGGTGTTATCCATTAATAAATTATTTATTTCCTAATGTTTTGTTTGATGTCTTTGACGGGCTTTTCCATTACGTTTGTGTTAGTCTCTGTTTCAGATCAAAAGAAATCCTTGAGTCAACCATCTAGTTCACTTACCGCTAATCATCTTAACAATTTCTTCTCAAGTAAAGCTTTAATAAGAGCATGACATTTGAGCAACACATTTTAACAAGGATCCAGGAGTGCAACCACATCTTGGGATTAATTACCAGAAACACAAAGAGTTTTGGGTGTGATGTGTGTTTTACTTTGTTTGATTCATTGGTTCTGCCAAGGTTGGAATATTCCTCTATTATTTGGTCCCCCAATTATGAGTGTTGGATAAAACATATAGAGAGGGTACAGAGAAAGTTTTTAAGTATTTTAAGAGGTTTAACATATATCCTCAGAGAGGATGTGATCAGGACCACCTTTTAAGGGTTTTTGGTAGGATGTCTTTGGAGGTCCGTTGCATTAGAATTTGTCTGTTCACTCTATTTAAAATATTGAAAGGCGACATTGAACACCCAGACTTACTCGGTCAGCTTCCATTTGCTATTCATCAAAATAACACTAGACAAAGTATTTTATCTTGATTTTCCGAGGACTAATATTTACAAAATGTCGCCTATATATCAAATGTGTTATTATTTCAATGAGTATGCTAATGACTTAGACGTTGATACCACAAGTTTCAGTCAGTTCAAGAAAAAGATTGATCTGAGATTAAATAGTGTAAATAATTCATAAATGTTGTGTATTATTCTGTTTTTTTTTGCTGTTTTTCTGTTATTTGGTTGTTATGTGTTAGAATCACTGCAAGTCAAGGTTTCTTGTTTGTTTCTTATTTTCTCTGTTAAACATATTTACATAATACTATTGGGCTTGAGTTTAGTAGTATAAGGAAATTTTTACTCAAATAATTGCTGCAATGTTAGTTGTAAGCTAGTTTAAGTGTCTGTAATTGGCATAAGCTGTAGATACTTTTTATGAAATAAATAAATAAATAAATAAATAGCTGAAGACATCGTTGTGAGTGACTCTGCCATCAACATAAAGAAATTTTGGAGACTACTAAGGGCTGATTTTAAAACCAATAGTTTTAATGAGGTGAGGAAGGTGAATGATATCAAGAAGTCTGAAAGCAAGGACTGTTTTACAACGAACGCAAAAATAATAAAAGTTATGAAAAACTATCAGTTATTTGCTTTGACGACAGTTGACACAGGTTGTGCTCCTATACAAGCACATGGGGTTGAGTGTGCAATATGCCTTTAAAAGTTTGCTACAAATTTATATTATAATCAGCTATCTTTATTTAAAGGCATATTGCATGGACAATAACTTTTGTTTACATGTACTGTATGTTGAATTTAGAGAAAATAGACTTTAGATCCCAAGATGACGTTGGTTAGACATGTATCAAAACTTAGCCATCAAATTTTCCATGAGGAACTTGGCGAGGTGTTTCTCCCTTGATATGCTATTAACTGCGTATCATGAATGCTTCTCTTCAAAACTATCCTATGCTATTCTGGTTTGGGGTCAGTCCTCTCATGTCAGAAAAATGTTTGGTCTTGGTTATCATGACTGTTGCAGAGAACACTTCAATAAACTTAGTATTATAACACTGCGATCCCTGTAACATATTTGTTACTATCATACAAGAGAGAATCTGCACATAGTGATTTGCACAAATATCTAAGTTTAAGGTGTGTTGTCACCAAGTGTTTATCAACTTAAGAAAAGGGTAAAGTCATTTTGAATTCTACTCCTTTGAGGAACATCTCAATTTTTATCTTTAGTGGTGACTCAATGTAATGTGTCTTTATGGTTTGTTTAATTGAGGTTAAAGTATATTGTTAATATATATATATATATATATATATATATATATATATATATATATATATATATATATATATATATATATATATATATATATATATATATATATATATATATATATATATATATATATATATATATATATATATATATATATATATATATATATATATATATATATATATATATATATATATATATATATATATATATATATATATATATATATATATATATATATATATATATATATATATATATATATACAGGGTGTTTCTTAATTGAGTGTCAATATTTAAGGAGGTGATTTTTGGGTCCATTTTAAGAAGAAAACTACCACTCTAGATATTGTAATGAAATTTGGTATAGAGGTACTATGCATCTAGTGGTATTTTTTGATGTAGAACATTTTTTTTTATTTCCACAAGTGGCGTCCGTACGGAATCCGACCTGCATATTTTCCTAGACATTGATGGTACACCACTGATTTTTTTTAAATAAAAATTATTTTTGAAATTCCCATTCATTTTTGAGCAAGTTTGATCTCTTGGTAATTTTGAGTTGAACGCATGGTTTTCATTTTAAAAAATAAAAACCGTTTCTCTGCAGAGTTTAACAATATCGCTAATATAACAACACCAATCGCCATGGCATGCAAGGAAAATTTTTTTTTTACTGAAATTCAAGAAATCAAATTTGTTTATGAATAACTAATACCCAAAGATTTCAAAATTATTATTTGAGCTTATAATTTTTTAACACGAAACTATAAAATACTATTAGTTCATCAATAAAGAAAGATTACTAATAATAATTATTATTGTAGTAGGCTTTGGCTGTCAGAATTAATACGGATTTAATTAATTTTGTGTTCTAAATATCTGATATATCTGAGAAAAGAAATGGTTGAGTTTACCAATGAAGAGTTGGCAGACATGCATTACATGTATGGTTTGGCTGATGGCGGTTCACCGGAAGCTAGGCGATTATATCAAGAGCGCTTTCCTGGTAGAGTCATACCAGATAGGCGAATATTTGCAAATGTGAGTGTTGTAATACCAATCCACAGAAAAGGTAAGGAGTGTGATCCCTCTAACTTCAGGCCAATTTCCCTATTACCTTGTTTTTCAAAAATAATTGAAAAATGTATGGCACAGAGAATGTGTGACTTCTTTGAGTGTAACCAGCTGTTCTCAGACTGTCAACATGGGTTCAGGAAAGGCAAGAGTACAGCTTCAGCAGTGCTGGATCTTGTGGGACAAATAAGTGATGCCTTTGAAAATTGAAATAGCCTTCACAACCTTTTGCGATCTAAGTAAGGCGTTTGACTGTGTCTCCCATGACCTGTTGCTGCGGAAACTGGAGTACTACCAATTTCATCCAAATGCCCTACATCTAATAAGATCGTACTTGCACAATAGGACCCAGGTAGTAAAAATGGGTGGTGTTGTTTCTGTATTGGGGCCTCTATTGTTTCTCATTTTTATAAATGATCTGCCTTCTAGTGGCAGTGGGCTGCATTTTACGCTGTTCGCTGATAACACTACCCTCTTAATAAAGGAAAAAATGTTGAAGATGCAGTGGCTAGGTCGGGGCAGGCATTGTCTAATGTGGAGTCATGGTTTTCTGCCAATGGGCTGTATCTAAATGTTGAGAAAACCAACCACATGGCTTTTTCTACGACAGGTGTCCCAACAATGGAAGACCAAACAGTAGTGAGGTTTCTGGGTGTACTTCTGGATTCTAAGCTGCTGTGGACGGATCATGCAGAGTCAGTATGTGGTTGTCTGTGTAGAAATATATTTGTGCTTAGAAACTTAGCCTCATGTGTTTCTGGGGATGTTCTTAGGTGCGCATACTTCTCTCTGTGCCACAGTGCTCTATCTTATGCTGTGTTGTGGCTCTAGATTCCTGGTCTTTCGAATGCAGAGGAGAGCTGTGCGTATTTTGGCTCAATTGCCTTATAGGGATGACTGCAGAAATGCATTCAAGCGACTTGGGATACTGACTTTTCCATCCATTTATATATATGAGAATCTTGTGTATGTTCACAATAATATCCACCAGTATCCCAGACACAGTGATGTACATAATTACAATACGAGAAATAATGGGAATTTAGTGCCTGGCTATTCCAGACTCAGGAGGTGTCAGAATGGACCCAAACATTTAGGAGTGGGGTACTATAATAAACTACCTGAAGTGTTTAGGGGACTTCCCAGTAAAAACTTCAAAATAAAAATCAAACAATTGCTGATCCAACAGGCTTTTTATTCAACAGATGAATACATGTCGTTTGAATTTAATGTGTAATCGTGTCATATTTTATTTCTGTACATTCATGATAATATCCATTTTAATGTGTAGTGTTGTAGATTTTCATTTTTAATTGTTTCTTGATGTTTTAAGTGTTAGTAGCTGTCCCCTAATATAATATATTTTATCTTGTTATAACATATTTTATCTTAGTTTTAGTCCAAATATTCGTATTTTTCTTTCTAAATTAGTATTTACTAACTTCCTTAACTTGGCATTTTTTAAAATTACTGTTTTATTCTATTATATTTGACTTGTGTAAATACATTTGTATGATGACATCAATAAACTAAACTAAACTAAACTAAACTAAATGTGCATAGAAGGTTGACTGAAACAGGTACATTCAAGCCAAATAATCAATTAAAAGGGGCCCATCGGACTGTAAGAACTCCAGAAATTGAAGAGGCAGTATTAAATTCCATAGATGAAAATCCTGAACTGAGTACTAGGAAAATTGGAATTTACCTAAATATTTCGCACATCCTAGTTTGGAGAATTCTACATGATTTTTTTTATACCCATATCACATTTAACGAGTGCAAGCTTTACTTCCCCGAGATCTTCCTTTCCGAGTTAATTTTTGTGAATGGTTTTTGGAAAAAATTGCGCGTAATCCCTTATTTGATCGCGAAATAATGTTCACAGATGAAGCGAACTTCTCCAGGAACGCTATCAGAAACTTCCACAATAATCATATCTGGGCCGACGAGAACCCCCATGCCATTGTAGAACATCAAGAGCAATTCTCTGTAAATGTTTGGGCTGGCATTATCGAAAATCACCTAATTGGACCTTTTTTCCTCCCGGAAAGACTAAATGGCCATAATTATCGCCGGTTTCTTGAGAACGATTTTCTGATTAGAAACAGAATGTGGTTCATGCACGGGGGCGCCCGCTCTCCCGCTAATATTAAGGCCAGAGAATATTTGAACCGCACATTTAACAACAGATGGGTAGGTCGTGGCGGACCCCAACCATGGCCCCCTAGGTCCCCAGACCCAAATAGTTTGGATTTTTTTCTATGGGGACATCTTAAATCATTAGTTTACCGCATCCCAGTAAACACTGTAGAGGAGCTGAAGGATCGTATAAGAGATTCTTACGATATTATCAGAAACATTGAGGGTATCCTTCAAAGAGTTCGCGACAACATGAGGAAAAGGGCTGAAGCGTGTACTCTCCTAGGTGGTGGGCATTTTCAACAACTTATCTGATTTTTTTCTTCTATTTTGTTTCACAAAGTGTGCTGTCAATTTGTTAAAACCTAATTATTTTTGTTGAAATTATTAATTATGTACCTAGTTGTATTAGCATAGTTTTGTAAATAACTTGTTATTGTTGAAGAATGTCATATTATTTTAATAAAATTTATAAAAAGTATTTATGAAGGAACAGACTTCTGAAAAACATTGACATGGTGGTCCTAGATTGGTGGCTGAAGACTACATACTATTATCTACAAATATGTCTCACTAAGATAAAGCGATTTCTGATTTTAATAAGAATGGACAGAGTAATTACTTTCACGCCACTGATTTTTCTAAAATAAAGCATTTTTATTGATTCATTTGTTTGTTTTTGAAAACTTTTAATATTTATTTTCGACAAGATTTGATTTCTCGAGTTTAATACAATAATATTCCTCTGCATGTATGGTGATATCCGTCTTATGACCAGGATTGTTTGGACCATGCAGAGAAACGGTTTTTATTTTTTAAAACGAAAACCGTGCGTAAAATAAAAACCGTGCGTCCAACACAAAATTACCGAGGGATCAAACTTGCTCAAAAATGAATGGAATTTCAAAAATAATTTTCATTTAAAAAAAATTAGTGGCGTACCATCAATGTCTGGGAAAATATGCAGGTCGGATTCCGTAAGGACGCCACTGGTGGTAATTAAAAAAATGTTCTACATCAAAAAATTCCACTAGATGCATAGTACCTCTATACCAAATTTCATTACAATATCTAGAGTGTTATTCGAGATATTATCGAAAAATTATAAAGTGAAATTGAAAGTTTAACACCCTGTGTCTCAAAATTTACACCGTTTAAGACATATGTTTATATGAAGTTTTCTTCTTAAAATGGACCCAAAAATCACCTCCTTAAATATTGATATATATATATATATAGTTAGAAAGATTTACATGAAATGACAAGAATGCTACATACAATGATTTCATAACATAACATGAGAGTAGAATAATTATAAATGATTTGATTTGATAATCAATCCTGTGTTCACAACATATCCTCTTAGCCTTCTTAGAAAGACTTGATGACAATTCATTCATGCTTTGGGTGCTGAACCGGGTGAAAAGGCAAGCAACTGAGGCCATGATAATGCAGTATATAAAGAAAAAGAAGGGTTTTGAAAACGAACGGGTTTTCATAAAGGAAATACCCACTGATGCAAATAAACTGAAATGTTTTGTTATTGTTGCTCCACTACAGCGCAAGGACGAATTGTACGACACAAACTTCTGGCCTCATATGGTAGGCATTAAAAGATTTGACTTTACAAAACATAAGGATTTCTTACAGACTACAGGTAATTTTTTATGAATAGTGTCACAACAGCAATCAAAAATGATATTCTCTTTGAGGCAAAACCAGTTAAACCTAAAGAGAACATTTTTAATGTTTTTTTCATCTACATATGGTCGGTCAGGAACAAGACTACTGAACTGGAAGCTCTCCTAAATGACCATCATTCAAGATATAATGCTCTGTGCTTAGTGGAGCACTGTCTTTTAGAGGAGGAAGCCCAACATCTGAGAATACAGGGGTTTGACCTGATGGCATATTTTTGTCGAGATATAAACAGACATGGTGGTGCACTCATTTTGGCAAGACAAGGTATGGAGGTAAAGGCTGTGAAAGAGATAGAAAACTGGTCAGTTGAAAGACATTGTGAGGTTTGTGGTTTAAAGTTTGATATTATTCTAATAACTGTTTATCGTCCACCCAATGGTGATTTTAATGTGTTTATAGATGTTCTGATTAAAATTTTAGACTTTACTATCAGTCTAGATAAATATATTATAGTGAATGGTGATTTTAACATACACTTTGAACGAGACTATTTGGAAAAAAGTAGGCTTTTAGATGTAATGTATTCGTTTAATTTTAGTCAGCAAGTTCTTGAAAATACTAGGCTCAGTCACTGTCTGGACAATGTTTTTATAAATTTTAACTGAAATAACTTTCCTGATTTTAATATTAATGTTTTTAACCCAGCTTTGTCTGATCATTGTGTGATAGATTTGTTTTAATGTTGAACATCTTAAGAAATGTACGGGTATAAACGTTGCAGACTTTATGTATTGTCCTATAACAAATAAGGGTGTTTTTACAATGTACAACTTGCTGGAGCAAGAACGTTGGCAATTCCTTGACTACGATACTATTGTCAAGGAAAAATGTAATGTCTTCCTCGAAAAGTTGCTTGAAATAAGAAATATTGCATTTCCAGAGCGTCGCGGAACTGTTGGTGAATTGCATGCACCTAAAGTGGAGTGGTTTGGCTCTGATCTTCGGGTAATGAAAGAAGAACTGCATACCTCTGTTAAAGAAGGACCTTAGGTTATGTAGGCAGAATTACAGAAGTGGAATAGTTGAAGCCAAAAAGAAAGCAAACAGTGACTACATAAAGGTTTCTGATAATCCCTGTAAGGCTGCATGTGTGGATCTGAAGGCTGGAGATCTGAACGTTTTTTTTACAGAGGTGGCAGAGTCACTCGTGTCGGCTTTACCACAGTCTAATCAAACTCATCAATGGTACATGGAGCACTTACATCCAAGTCTTCAGCAGAGTAAGTTTTTCTTTTGAAGTGTTAGTTTCATTGAGGTCAGGGATGCAATAGATGGAATAAAAAAGAAACATAGCAAAGACTTTTATGAACTAAACATCATTTTAATCAAAACCATGAAAAACATTCTTATTGTTCCCTTGACAAGTTATATAATGCCTGCATTGAACAAGATGTGTACCCGCATGCTTTTAAAATCAGCAGGACTGTCCCAATCTTCAAGAAGGGTGATCCAGGTTTACCTGATAATTATAGCCTTATCTCACTAATTCCTATTCTATCCAAAATATTCGAGGTCCTGTTAAGAGATCAGATGTGCGATTACTTTGAGACAAATGGTATACTTACAGATGAGCAGTTTGGCTTCAGGAGGGGGAAGTCCACCGTAATGGCTCTGAATAGGCTGTGTGAGGCCTTCGAGTGCGTATCGCATAGCATCCTGTTGGAAAAGCTTAACTACTATGGATTGGAGCCATCAGGTTGCCGTTTGATTCAGAGTTATCTCACAGAGAGACGACAAGTAACTTCTTTCCAGGGAAAAGTATCGGAGGAGAGAGTCATGAGGCACGGTGTCCCGCAGGGTTCAACCCTTGGCCCCTTACTATTTCTTACATATGTCAATGATATACCATTCTCATTGCAGACTGGTGAGCTCACCTTATACGCAGACAATTCCAGCTTCCTGTTGCCGTGTAAGGACTGTGAGGTTTTGAGAGAACAGATGAACAACTGTATCGATCGGGTCAATGACTGGTTCACATCTAACCAACTAAGTCTCAATCTGGCAAAAACAGAGCAAGTAATTTTGTCACTGAGGCAACATGGGGTCGCCAACGATCCCGAACAAGTCAGGTTCCTTGGAGTCACTCTGGATCCTAAGGTCACTTTTGAAAGTCATGTCGACATCATTTCCAGGAAGATAGCCTCTGGAATTTTTGTGCTGTGGAACCTGTCAAGGTTTGCCCACCAAAGTGTATGTCTTACAGCTTGAGCCACTAATTTATGCCTTAAAAAATCAAGATAAATTTGTAGATAATCAACATCATTATGACACAAGATCACATAATGACTTATGTATATGGTTTCTGAGACTTGGAAGGTCATGGAATGCGACTCTGCATTTTGCGCCTGCCTTCTTTAATAAATTGCCTGCTCGAATTAAGGGATTGCTAATAAAAAAGTTTAAATCTGTGATAAAGAAGTATTTATTGGAGAAGGTATTTTATAGTTTTAAGAATTTTTTAAACTCTAATGTGACTGAGGCTGACTTTTCACTGTATTAAAAGAGTGGATGTGTAGTTTAGTGTAGGTACCTATGTTACTAGTTTTATAGATGTCGGCTTGTTTTAGTATTAAATTTTAATCTATATTAATGTTTTTCTGGTACTGTAGGACTGACTTTTGTAAAAAACTCTTGTTTTGACAATAATAAACTATTATATTCTATTTTATTCAAGTCAAACCAATTCCTTGCATTTTATTTATTTAATCATTATTCAAAAGTATATTCTAAAAATTTGTTAATACTATAGAAAGCATTTTGGATGAGCTTTTTCAGGGTGATCTTAAACTGTCTTTCAGGCAAATCTGTCATACAAGAAGGCAATCCGTTGTATAAAACTAGTGCGAAGTAATTCAGAGATATATATTCTAATCGTATATACTCTGTTCTTATCAAATTTCTTTGTCTGGTGATAATTGATGAAAAAACTTATTCAAAGTGCACCTATTCAAATTTTTATGGCAGTACAACAGACATTCATATGTATAATGACAAAGGACTGTAATGTGTCAAGAATGCTTACCATGCATCCTGCACATACCCCAGGCCAGCAATTATTAACATTATGGAAAAAGATAATATTCTTCCATATATTATATCACTATTATCTGTGTATTTATCAACTTGGGTTATAGGAATTTTTTTCTCAGTCACAATGAGAACCCTCATTTATTTTATTTAGTAAATTTCCAATTAAGCTTACCATGGCTGATTGTAACAATTTTTTCGCAGACTAGTAGATTCAGGTACACTGAATGCAAATATGAAATCAGAATCTTTGGGCAACTTTCCATTCTCAAGTCTATATGTGTCCAATATTTCTTCCTTCTTTTCACAAATAATTTGGCAAATTTTGTGGAAAATTGGTAGAAGAGACGATAAAAATATAGATTCAACAGATATTTTTAATCTGTAATCTTATACAAAACACAGTAACAAAGCAAACTATTAACAAAGTAATATTTTAATTATTATTAATAACCACAGGGTAGCAGGTATCTATTTTGACCTCTCTAAAGCCTTTGATACTCTGGATCACAAGCAGTTATTGAGAAAATTGCATTGTTATGGGATTCGTGGTACATGTGCAAATCTAATAAACTCATACTTGGATGAAAGAACCCAAACAGTGTGCATCACACAAAATGGAACAAATTATTACTCAGATACTGTTAAGCTCAAAATGGGTGTACCTTAGGGCTCCATTCTGGGGCCACTTTTATTTATATTGTATGTGAATGACCTATTCGATGGATTTAGTGAGGGGATTGTTTGCCAGTATGCAGATGATACATCTGTTTTAGTGGCTGATAGTTGTTTGCATGGTTTGTCGATTGGATGTTCACGTGTGGCAAAGTCCATGGCTGAATGGTGCGAGGAAATCTTTGAAGCTTAATGCTGACAAAACTGGTCTCTTGACTTTTGCCAAGAGGAGTACCCAGGAATCATTACTTGTCAGACTTAAACAAAAATCTATCTCAATGTCTGACTCAGTGCGGTTTTTGGGAGTGGACCTAGATCAGTGCTTGGCCTGGGGAGCTCACATTGAGTCTCTGGCCTCAAGATTGAGTAGTACATGTGCTATGATCTGTAGATTAAGACTCATCATATCTCTTAAGCATATTCGTGAATATTATTTTGCCCATATTCAGTCAGTTATGTCCTATGGAATCTGCTTTTGAGGCTCCTCCAAGGATGCCAATAGAATCTTCATCATTCAAAAAAGAATAATTAGATGTATTCTTGGTTTACCACCGAGAACATCCTGCAGAGAACATTTTAAGGAGTTAGACATTTTGACCGTACCATCCTTATATTATCTATCTTTGATAATGCTTGTCAGAAAACAACCTGAGCTCTTTACTCAAAACCGTGACCTCTATGCCCACAACATGGACATTGTAACTAGAGAACGCAATGAACTGAGCGTGCCTGCACATAGCTCCTCATTTTATAGAAATGGCCCATATTACATGGCCGTGCATATCAATCACTACCAAGACACATAAAAAGCTTAAATAGTGTCAAAATTTTCAGAAGATCTGTGATACAATATGCTAAGTCGAAATGTTTTTATTCCTTCAATTTTTAAAATGTTATTTATTTATTCATTAATTTAATTTTAAAATGTTTTGTCAAAATCATATTTTATTATCTGTTTGTTTGATCATTGAATGTCTATTTAAAATATGTATTATATATTAATGTTGTTATGCAACATATATACTTTCTTGTGTGACGTTGCCTTGTTCTTTGTGATTTAGCTGGCAATAAAGGATGTTTATTATTATTATTATTATTATTATTAATATTTGACAGGTTAAATTGAAATCTAGAAAATCATGACATATTTAATATAGCAACGGAAACTGTTGTAAAATTCTAAACTGGTTGTTTTAAAGCCAAATAAAATTAATTAAAAAATATGTATGACATAAATTTTGATTGTTTTCTATTAGTTTCCCATAAACTTGGTTGAAATAATTGTAAAAAGAAGACTTTGATGACAAAATAAGTTGGGAGTGAAACGTCACCGAAAGAATATGACTATATTTTTGATCAGCACTCTAGAATCTGAAAATTGTCAAAATTCATCAAGGTAAGGATAAAAAGTAAATGGGAATGTAGTTTCAGCTTAGGACTGTAAATCTCTCTAGTAAATGGTGGTCATTTTTTTGTTACTTTCAGACCATACCCTTATTTAATTTATCATACCTCAGGTGTCTCCCTAACTGTTTGTACATTTACGATTGTCAATCTATAAATCAGACTTAAGTATCAAACACTTACCTTTTTTGATAAAATTACTCGTAAAAGCAGAATTAAGTAGATCGGATAAATTTAACTCCAAAATTTTGTAATATTCACAATCATTAGATAGGAGATTAACTAGATGGTCTGGTACCCTTAGCGAATCTGGTAATACCACAGAAACCTTAAAAGTTAAAATCATTCAAATTTATAATTCTTATTAAAGAATGTTTTCATCGCACATACCAAATGAGAGAAGTAAAGATTCGGGAAATGTTTGACTGAAATGTCGTTAATGTTATATTCTTTGACTTTGAAAGACGATTGTGGTTCATAAAAAGACCACACTTCTGGATTTTGCATTATATGGTCAAATGTAAATTTATTAGATAAAATTCACGTCCAAACACTAATCAACAAACATTTTATAATTATCAATCTGAATCTGAATTATCTACGTTGCGAAGACCATGCGTCTGCGTCGAAGTAGAAAATCAGCTGTGGTGTGTCAATTTGTTTTTGAAGGTTTATTTGTTTTGTTAGTTCATCTCCATAAAACCGATTTTAAGCTATGGACCGGTTATTAACGCATGTTTGCTTTTAGTAGTTTTTGGTTACAGGGCTTGAAATACCGATTTTCTCCATCTCCAACTGACAGTACCCGAAATGCGCTTGAACGTGTTAAATTAAGAGGGCTTTTAAATCAGGAAGCTCTGGAATCCCAGGAAAAGGCGTCCAGGTCTCCCAACGTCAGGCACCCCAGAGGTAGCCGAGTTATAAGGTAGATTAAGGCACAAACTGTACATAAAATTATTAGGACACGGAAGGATGAAAATCTGACGGGTGCTAATCCCGAAAATTTCGCGAAGAAGAACGGGTTTCAAGAAGAATAGAGACTTATTGCAACTATAAAAAAGTATCTGTATTGACGTATTGATATTAATGCCGTATTCCGTTTCCACACCAGGTTAACCAATCCAATTGACAGAAGTCTGACAGCGATTTATAAAAAAATCCTTTGAAAACGAAACACCCATCAAATAATTGACAGTTCAGACATTGGTTACCCGACAACCAACAAAATTCATGGGTTGTACTGGTGACACTGTTGACATTTATTTTCAGGAACCGTGTTCCGTAAATAACCGAGTGTTCAGATAACCGATGGATACCGAACATGAAACCGAAACCAAGATTGGAAACGGAACACGGCCTAACTATTGCGATTCTATAAGATTTTGGTGACGCACAACGCCTCTAGGATTGGTGCGCACCCAGATTATCCTACGGGAACGTGAACTAGGCCCATCCTAGAGTATACCAACGTGCGTGATTTATCAAAGCACGTCAAAAATAGGAAAACATTTCATTATATGTTAATAAATAATAAATTTCATTATAATGTCCTCGAAGTCGTTAGAAGGCAGCAGGAAGCCAAGGAACCTTGAAGAATATGTCCTAAACACCCCCAACAATACCAAAGCTAAGAAACTGGGTTCTGACTGTCACTTTACAATTGGCGCCCTTTGACCCTGAAACGGTAGGTACAATGAAAGAAAACAACATTATAAAGACAGGACTACGATTCATCCCCGTAGTCTGAGAGAGGAACGACCTGCCTTGTCAGGCGGAAGCCAAAAGGGCGCCGCGTCCCCTCTCCCAGTAGACATAAATGAAACCCTGGGACATGCTTCCTAGAAACTGACTGGCATAAAAATGAACCTAAGGGACTCACTATGTACCCGATACGAAGGTGTATATATATATATATATACGTAAAATTAAGCCCTACACCTTTATTAGGAACAGGGCTTCCTAACGTTTTCCCGTATACTTGCTCTTGGTCTAGAGACATCTCGGGGGTTTCTGTGCCCATATCAGAGCCATTTTCACTCGTAGGGGGACCCTGTGCTCATTTAAGGAGGAAATTTGATTATCTGTCACAAATTCAGGAATTTCGTCACATTCGGGTGCAACTTATGCATTTTACACCGTTCAGTCATGAAAATAAAAGACACCGGCTCACAAAGGCAGGGCAAACTAGTATTGAACATTCAGTATGTAATAAATGGGTTTTATTATTCTGCCCCCCGCCAGGATCCTCTGCTCTTAACACACTCCTGGGATAGGAAAAATGTATAGCAAGGGATACCAGCCACGGCGCACTCTGCTTAAAGATTGGCGCAAGGTGTTGAATGCCCTTGAAGAGCCCTAGGTTGGATTTTTCAATGTTAGGTATTTTGAATCTTTCTTGAAGGTTTGCCCCCAAGTATCCCTCCTTTAATGGAGACGTGGTACGCGGAGAAACAAATCCCTCACCTCTCCTCAGGGAGGGGAAGAAAGGCACTGAACTCGTTTTTCACTGAAAATTATATTATACGATTATCTATTTTTGTTAGCTGGTATATCGTATTTAAATTAATGTGAATCTCATCATTTTATGCCCTTAGGGTATCTCCTAGGGCTTATGATTATTGGTAATTACACATGAATGACCCCGTCCTATTGGATCACCTCCCTAAGTAGGCGGACGGCCTACTTACGACGCTGCAGGCACCGCTAGCAGAAATAATATATAACGATAATAAGTCAAGATCCTAATTTTAAAATAGACACGGAATTTTGTTGGCACACTATAGTGCGCATTATTTGCAGCAAACCTAACAAATCCTAACTTAACGTAATAACTTTGTTAAAAAAAGAACTAAAAAAAGATAATCATCAGTTGGATCCAAAGCCGAGAATCCTACCTCTGAGTGAAGAAGCTGACATTCAACATAACTTGTTTATACTCCACCGAAGTAACGGGCGAACTAATAGGAAGCACATTTAACAACTGTGTTGAGATTGGCGGGCGTATAATGGGATTCAAGCTCTTGTGTTCATACCCATGTTTATACCGTATATTTATGAAAGGGGATACAGCTTGTTGACTATAAACGCCCTCTGTTTGAATTCTGAACTTCTGCTATCAAGAGTAAGTTAAAGTAATAAGGTTGATAATTAATATACGGAAAATAGGTTCTTCTCTAACAAAAAAATGACTGTGATGAGAAATAAAAAAAATCATTTCTATTGGCCCAATTTTTCGTTCTCTTTCAAATACATTAAAAATCGAATCGAATGGTAGATGTATTTACATATTAATAACACAATGACATAACAAGGGTTGTTTGGCCGATAATTTAATTTTGGTTTTTATTTTTGAATGATAATATAATTTCATTATTTTGGCGTTTATAAATTTAAATGTCATCATACGACTTTAAAAAATATAAAAACATAAATATTGGCACTGTATTTTTTAATATATATTTTCTGAAATTGAAAAATAAAGACCGTTTTTTTTTTCAATAGTAATATCTAGAAATGTATCACCATTCCTTTATGCTTGTCTTTATAGGCATCTGGGCATATGCTTGTTCTGGGGGCAATCAGTAAAATTTCAGGTGACAGCTTTCATTAGTAATATTCGTTGTTCATCGTTTAAAATTTCCTTCATGTCAATTTTATATTATTTTTATCTGTGAAATGGGGGGTGTTATAATAAAAACGACCAGGGATTAATTTTGAAACTTTTAAACTTGAAAGAAGCGCTGGACAACCACTTTTGCCTGTGTCTGCTGTGTATGATGTTATTAGATAACTAACGAGCTCAAACCGTAAAATAATGCTTTATATCTATATAGAAAATATTTAATCGGATGCTCTGGGAATATCACCCTTTACAATTAAAAAACTATGTTCCAAAAGGAATCAACAAGGATGAATACTACAAAGCCTGATGCAACAGGAAAGCCTCAAGGTTGCTTCACATATTTTTATTAATATTGAAGGTTTAGACCAGGATGACAATTATTTTACTGAAGAAGAAACTGTGCATTTTCTTCTTACTAATATTTTTTTTTATAATGCGCATCGTACATTAACAATATTTGGGTATTTTTCCAAAAATAAATATCTTTGTATTTTATTTCTCCCATATCTGACTTTTTCGGCTTAGACATAAGTTAATGCAATTTTAATAATTTAACTTTTGAATGTGAGATATTCAGAGCTACAATAAAAGAAATCTGATGCAGAAAACTGCTCTTTAAATATGTGCTTTTTTGGAGCCATATTTTTATCTAAAATTTCTACTTTCTTCTTCTAATGGGTTTTATTCAGTGGCGGCTCTTCCATATGGTCATTTGGTCAATGACCTCCCAAAAATATTTCAGAGAATAAATTATTCGTTTGACCGTCTCTCCTAATAGTTGTAATAAAACGCGACTTTGGGAAAAGTTAAATACGCTACACTATTAGCCGGGCGCGGCGGTTCAAATGGTCCCGTTGCGTTCCTTAGGCATAATAAAATACGCTATACTAAGCTAGGCTAGGCAGTCCGAACGGCCCTGATTACTTTAAAGCTTGACGAAAGACCCGAAGATTTCACAGCTACCGAGCGACAGCCGAACGTGATAGCAAATGGAATATGAAATCTTGATTTGGGTCATCAGCCGATCTCTTCTCATAATTCGATCGATCGGTCGCGGCATAACATCGGCATGCGGAAGTTCGACTGTTCAGAGGTCGCGCGATCGATATTCTAACCCGATATTGTTTCGGACGTTTTTAATCGATGAAAATTGATTTATATACCGTTTTTTGTAATATATATATTATTTTATTTTTATGAACTAAAGAGTGCTAACGAACTTAATTTTGAGAAAATAACTGAATTCAAGGTAAGTGGTTGCAATTTGCCAGAACTTGATATACGACAAACTAGTAAATACAAAAATAAAGAGAATAAAGAGATTCATCGAAACTTTCGCAAAAGTATGTACGATTTAGCTAACTGGATATGTGGTTGTGAAATGTGAAGTCTCTAACTCATTTTACTGTTATGTTTGTTTGTTGTTTTCTAAGGACTTGTCGGACTCATTATGGTGCAAAACCGGTGTTAAAGACTTAAAACACTTAAAAGAAAAAATAAAAAAGCATGCGTTTTCTGCAGATCAGATGAAACGTTCGGTGAACTATACTACGTTCGGAAGGGTTGATATTCGCACTCAGCTAGACACAGCTTATAGAAAATCCCCTAGAGATTTTAATGAAAATATTTTAAATAAAATTATTGATTGTGTAAAATTTTGTGGGACATTACAGATCTACCGAAAAATAACAAAATATTATTGTATAGCGAAATTCTAAAGAAATGTCTGAAATATAAAGGTTTAACTGATATTTAAAATGCCTAAATAATAAAATTGTTCAATAAGCAAATTGGACCTTATAACATTTAATATTCTTCGCCCGTCTTTCGTACTACGCTACTGCCACAGCATACATTTACAATCAGCGCTCCGGTAATCCCCCGGCGAACGAATTGCGATCTTGGCCTGGCCCTTGTCCGATGTTCGGTGGTTTACAGCGACAAGCGTGTGTTTGTTGGTGGAATCTGTTTATTATTGTATTCCAGCTTGTAGCAATCTGCCGTGTTTGACCCATTGCTATTAGATTTATGATTGCGTAAAAATATTAAATACTTATATTAGGTGTATTTTATTGTAAATAATAATGACTTAGATAGTAACAGCGGAGATGAGGGAACAAGCACAAATATCAGGAAAAAAAAAAAGAAGTATCAACAACATTTTAAAGAAGAGTGAAAAATGTTGCAGATTCAAACTGTGGTTGTCAATAAGTTCCAAATGCAAAATTTACGCTAAATGTATGGCATGGAATAAAGACATTAATATAGTAAGCGGGAAACATGTGCCTTAATAAAGTATCGTAGTGGAAAAATGCATTTAAAAAAATACATATCATAACTGTTATGATTTTGAAATTGAAAAAAAAAACACTTAATGACGATGGATTACAGATCTGCCCTTTATAAACGCGGATTTAAAAATGATTCAGAAGCAGAATTTGTCGCTTAAATACTGAGTACCTACCTACTTACCTATAGGGATATGTTTTTGATTAATTTAGATTTTTTTTGTAATAATGTATGTTTTTTATTATTAAAATATATTCTTATTATTTCATAACTTTAAATCTTAAAGTTATTTAGATAATAAAAATATTGAAATTAGCCTTATTTTTTTCATAAAGAAAAATCTACCGAAAATTTTACGGTATCTACCGAAATATTCCGAGTGTTTCTACCGAAATTGTTAAATTTGCTATGGCAACACTGGCATCATCTCTAAATAAATCAAAATTCAATTATGCATTCTGCGTCAAAACCATATAGCCTTAAATATGATCCGTAGAAGACTACAATAATAATATGAAATACCCAAAATTATTTTATAATTCATTGCACTACGGAAAATCGAGAGATATATGGTTTTACTTGCGATCTAGGTGTCGTCATACTCCTGGCCCTACCGACGTAATTGAAACTAGTGCTGTTAAAGTGTCCAAATTATTAATTGGTGACCAATATTTTAAACTTTTAAGCAATTTTTAGATAAATGTTTAAACCCTGGAACATAATGGAAATTACGTTAATCGTTTTGGTCAATTTAGATCAAATTTTATTTTTGTTTATGTGTTTTGTCAAATACCTTTTTGAAATAGAGGTTATAAACTTATATGTGAGTTCCAGCATCATAATTATCACCCATTTTTATACCACAAATGTGCAGTTCTTTTTTAAGTTTCGTTTTTTTGGTTAAGTTGTACATTAAAACTTTGCGGCAGTCCCATTGTGTTCCAACCGTAAATGCTTAATTATTTGATCCGGATAATAAAAACTACATTTACATTCAATTTCAAGTCGAATTTGTTATAAAATTGGCTTGCTTGGCAAATGACAATAGTGTGGTATCATTTACATTAGACAAAATTCGAAGTGCACCTCAAAGTTGACCTGAGCAGAAATTCAATAAAAGTCAAATTTTTAGGACATAATTTTTATTTTAGTTAACAAAATTCTTAATATTTCTACACATCCAACTATTTAAGGACTGTGTTTTTTTGGCCGCTATACTGAAAAATCCTTTAACCGAATATTTTTGAGTTAATTCTGAACTCAAGGCTTAGTGGCATAGACAAGACCGGGGTAGGCATAAACTAAAACCAGAACCAAGGAGCGTACAAAAAAAATACTAAACAATCTTCATGCTCCAATTGAGTGTATTTTACATTAATATCTTGGAAAATAATTAAATTAAATAAATAAAAAATCGGATCAGCTGTTCAGGAATAATTTCCAATGTAAATGCACTTTTACGAAATGTCAATTCAACTTGGAGTTTGAAGCGATCGTAAATGTAGCTTAATTAACCGGTTAATCGATTTTGTTCTTGGGGGTCAGAGCTGTAGACTAAAAAAGTTAAATATTTACTTATACTCACCAACGCTGATTTTTTGTCCATCGGTAGATCTTGAGACGCTGATAACGAATTCGAAGTCAGCGACATTCCGTTTCCGAAATATACGCCATCAAATTACACACTCTTATACATAGTTTTTCACTTTCTTTTCTTGTTTCTTTCAATCATTTTTATAAGAAAACTATTGAATACACAATTAAAGTATCAAAATTGCACACATTTTCCTATTTATAACGTTAAATTACTTATAAACTATATCAATAAAATTGTATACCTCAACTGCTATTTTTAATAGGGAATTTTTCTTGAGTTTGTGTTTTATATTGGCAACCAATGTCATTAAAAAAATCAAAATTAAAATTCGACAAATTTTTATCAATGTAGCAGTTCTTGGTACTGCTTAATATGTATATTTTATTAAATGAGTGGATGCTGCTGACGCGGTACCAGATTAGCACCAGGTTAGGCGCCGAAGAGAGTGAGTAAGATGATGCTTTCGCGCTCCAACGCCTAACCTACTGCTAACCTGTTTCCAAGCCACCTTTGCGCAGCTGCGACATAAAACTCAAAATCAGATACAATTTTGTTGTATAAAGTCATAAATTGAAAAATTTGTGTAATTTTGGTATTTTAGTTGTGTATTCAATCGTATTCTTATAAAAATTTGATAGCTTTAATTGAAACATTAGGTATGGAGTGCTCTTTAGCTCCCAACGATTATAATATTTATAACCGTTCTTACGCTCGGAGCACAATGAACTCCCGTTAATGTTTATCGTAAAAAGTAACCTACAAAAACGAAAATTAAAAGGAGAGTATACATTTGTAGTAAAAAACACGATTGTATCCCGCGTTAAAGCGTGGAAAACGATGCAAATTGCGTTATTCGTTTCTGCCCATTTACATCAAACTTTATTTGTTTTTGTGTATTTTTTGGTGTTTTGTTAGATATCTTTTTGAAAATGTCCCAACGACAAAAAAACCTCACTATTTTTAAATTGTTTCGTTTTTGTAGGATAGTTTTTACGTAAAACTTTTACTGGAGGTCCATTGTGTCCAAGCATTAACTCCGACATAAAGTATAACCTTAACAATAATTTAGAAATTGTAATTGATTTTCTATTACAAGTTTTTAGTTAATAGATTTTTAAGACAATAGCTACTAAGCCGTGATAACTTGTGGCAACAGTGTAAAACTACCAGACCCATTTCTTTATCTGTCATTAGTGACATTCATACTAGTTTGAAATTTATGTTAGTGGTTTGTTGTCGGTGACTTTATTTGAATTTTAAAATGTCAGAAATTATGAAAAAAAACCCTTAATTTCTGCGAAAAACTATTCTTTTGAATTATATTTACGTATAAGGATATTTTCGAAAATAAAAAGACCGATGCCGTCACATGGGAATATATAAACATTTGTTATTCATTTTGTCTATCAATTTATGAAAAGCTACATATATACAAATCATAAGGATATTCAATTTCACGTTCAATCTGATCTAATATAAAAAGTGCTGTAGGTTTCGTCACTCGAAACCTTTTGGAAAAAGTTGATTGATTAAAAGAATCAAAATAATTCACCCTGTTGAATACGCGTCTGGATTATTAAATTGAGTGCATCAAGAACGTCATCATCAATTAATATATTATGTCGATCCACGAGTGTAGTTTATTTTTAAAGGTAAAGGTATGCAACAAGTTTTTAAAAAATTAGAGAATCAAAACTTTCAAAATCAAACCTATGCACGCTATCAATTGAAATTTTCCGACTGTCAATTGTCACTTAAGTAAAGCTTAAGCCTCGAAAATCTTCGGGTTACCTTATATAACTTAGTTAACCCAAGCTTAACGTCAATTTAAATACCAGAGCAACTAAAATTTTTTACTTAAGGTTCACCTTAAAGTTAAGCGTCACCTATATTAAATAAGTGGAACCCGTGCAATTCACCCACAACCTGTAAGCGGATTGTCTTTCGAACGCCCCGTGGAAGGCAAACATCTGTGATTTAACATAAGTGGTTCCACATGTTGGGTTTACCTGCTTTATTTATTTAAGGGGTATACGGGAGACTCAACCGCTCAGTATGGAAACTAACTACCTAAGTCTGCCCAGTTCTACATTAGAATATTAGCGGAATGGCCGCAATGTTGTAAAGGAAATAGGACGGGTAATGGTGTAGCTTTAAAGAAAAGGTCATTCCGTGATACCAGTAATACTGTCAAGAGGTACAAAAAGATTTTATAAAGAGAAATTTAAAGAATATTTGGGATAACCGGGGCGTGTCGGGAGTTTAGAGCTCGCCATCCGGACATTTCATCGATAACGTTTCCAAACTAGACTAAGCTCTAAATCCTACCGTATCCTTTCATACACCAATGGTCGGATAGTCCTGAAAGGTGGTCAAACACATGAACGCAATGAATAACGTGTAAATCATCTAGGAGGGCCGCCCCATAACATAAGTGGTTCCACGTGTCCGGTTCTGTTGCTTTATTTCGGGGGGAAACGGGAGACTCAACCGCTCAGTGTGGAAACTAACGACCCCGCTAGAAAGGGAGCAAACGCTGTGAACGTGTGAGGCCTAGTTGTTCCTGCATTCTATCCCGTTCGTCTGCCGCAGTTCTACAAAGAGTATTAGCGAAATGGCCGCTATGTGGCGGGAGTGGGAGGGAATAAATTGAAAGAAAAGGTCATCTTGTGAGACCAGTAGTACTCTCAAGGGGCATCTAGTGGAAGCCAAGATGCAATAGAAGGGTTTATAAAGAAAATCAAATTTAAAGATATTGAAATACACGGGGTGACCGGGAGCTCAGAGCTCGCCATCCGGACATTCCACCGATAACGTCTCCGAACGGGAATAAAGTGTAAATTATCTGGAAGGGTCGCTCCAGCTCTAAATAAGCCCCGGACGAAGAGCAATCAGGCAAGTTACAAAATACAATGCCAAAAACATAGATTGAATTTGAAACGAAACAAAACACGCAATGTTCAATTAGACAGTCCAACAAAACAGCTGCTTGTCTTACGACAGCTATTTGACTAATAATTGTGGGACTTATCAAACCAATATTTAAGCCTCATTGGCTAAATCAGTTTGTTTGTCCTACGACAACCCAAAAATGACATGACAGTGACAGATCGTTGGAGAGCCTAATTACTGAATCTTATAGGTTATACTTATAGGTTAGATTCAGATAAATATACCATAGCGATCTAGCGAGATTTGACGCGTTTACAAGCCTCTATTATCGAATTTGCCGGCTGTCCTATCCCACACTCCTAAAAAAAGATAAACGAGATTCAGAACTATACATTTGAATCGTTCAACTGAACTGATTCGTTCGTCCGCGAAAGTTACAACTCTTAATACATTACAATTTACAAACACCTTACTTTAAATACAACTTTATAAAGCGCTGTCATAGATAAAAGGGCCAGTTTGTTTATAATGACACTATGACCCTTTTACCCTAAAGTTAGATGAGCATTGAAAGCTGAAGTTTGAAGCTAACATTAGAATGATGAGTAAGATATTAACAACTATTTGCAGAAGCTTAATTTGTAGACCGCTAAATAAAAATAAAGTTAATACATTTTATTTTAGAGGTTTGAGACAAATCTCACAATTTAATAGACTTGAAGATGTAAATGTGTACCACGAAAAATATAATTCTGCCCAAAAAGTAGTAACAGATACTTTGCGAAGACTACTGAAAATAAAAACACCTGAAGCAATTAAATTAGTATCATCTGATAAAAAATTTTCTGTAGCTTCTGTCTCATTGATTGAGGAAAATTACGAAATTTGTATCGAAAACAACATAAATAAGGCAACTATACTAAATTATCCATATATACTATACCAGTCAAGACTTAATGAAAAAATTAATAGGTTAAAAATGTTACCTGTTCCACTATCTGCAAGCATACCCCTAGTTAGTCTTCAGTTAAGAAGACTATACTATATACTACAATTTAGCAATGAGTCTGTCAACAGAATTAATGATTTATGTAGAATTTTTGGTGTAAGTATGTGATATTTATTGTAAAGTAAGTTGTATGAAAATTTTAATTTGTGTTTTAATTTTTGTGTAAATCTGGTCTAGTAGAAGATGCGGGGAGCTTGTTTATTTCTAGTTCTTTTTGGGACATATTAAAAATAATTGCTAGAACAATAGAATATATATATATATATATATATATATATATATATATATATATATATATATATATATATATATATATTCATATTTAAAAACGGCTGATTAACAGGCAGATCGAAGCTAAAAGTTGACAAATAGTGTCCTATATCATGATCAGACCAAAATTCAAGTTTATATTTTTAGAAACTAAGGAAAAAATAATGTTCATTAGTTTTTTTTAATTTTGTTTATTATCTGTGGTAACTTATTTTATCAGAATACCCACCCAAAAATGATGACCATGATCAAGTTACTAAAGATTCTTAATTTAATTTTTTTTGTAGGTAACTGTGGAGAAATCATGTGAAATGTTATCCCAGAGACCATTCCTATTTGTGAAACCATTACTTGAATTGGAAGAATCTGTGAATATGCTTTATGGTACTAAGATTTGTATTTTGTATTATATTATGGTACGAGTCGGGATCAAACCCGCACCTCTGGATCACTAGTCCATTGCTCTATAAGCAATTTATTAGAACTTGTAAACTTACCAGTATTAAGGCCGTTTTACATGCTGCAATTCTTTCTTGCAAGTTGCAATAGTCTTGAACAAAAGCATGCGCAGTGCAAGACATTTGTACCTTTTGCCAAACTGCGCATGCCTTTGTTCAAGACTATTGCATATTGCAAAGAAGAATTGCAGCATATAAAACAGCCTTTATAACCATTGTTATGCCCGTATAAGCCAAATTTTGAATAGAAGTATTTTATCAATTTATTTTTAAACTGTGAAATATATTTTTAGAAATATTTATAATAAACAGCAAAAGTAAAATTATGAATTTACTAATATAGACGGTACCTAATAGCGATGTTAGATTTGAGGTCCAGTCAAGAACGCGTTGCCATAAGGTTAGAATAATTGGCAGGATCAACAATGGTTATGATACTGGTGGGTTTGAATATGTACAAGTTCTAACAAATTGCTTATCAGTGGTATATTGATAGCGCAATTGGTTAGAGCGCTGGACTAGTGATTCAGAGGTAGGCGTTCAATCTCCGCTCGTACCATAACTTTTGCTGTTTATTCTAAATATTTCTAAAAATATATTTGACAGTTTAAAAATAAACTGATAAAATACTTCTATTCTAGTTATAATGACGTTTTCTTGCACATTAACAAATTAATTAAACATTGACAAAACTAATATAAAAATGTTTTTTTACAATTATTTTTCAGAATATGGTTTTACCACTGAAGATATATTGAAAGATTTATGTGTTTTAAAATATAGTGA
The DNA here is from genome assembly GCA_030620095.1 of Kuschelorhynchus macadamiae. Taxonomy (NCBI): domain Eukaryota; kingdom Metazoa; phylum Arthropoda; class Insecta; order Coleoptera; family Curculionidae; genus Kuschelorhynchus; species Kuschelorhynchus macadamiae. The sequence continues at coordinate 134,675 of JAUTXW010001085.1, read as the reverse complement.
AGAATATGTTAAAAAGCGTTTAAAACTTGTCCAAAATTACAATATTTGCCTTAAAACATGGATGATAAGATGTCCAGCTCAGACATTATACAAGTAAGGTCAATTTAGTCATAATACTGACAGGTCTATTTTATTATATAAAGCTTGATAATAGGCTATCCGTGGTTATGTTTACATTCCCAAAAGACTTTTTAACTTTATATATCATTTAAATAATTAAAATTAATTTTTGAATTCAAGTAACTTTCTTCAGTCTGCTCACAGATGGATTTAACTTAACCAATGCACTATTTTATTTAAAATGTTTTTCAAAAAAGTATGTCATTTATAAGAATGATATATACATACATGTTGATATAAAATTGCAAAAACTGATTTTTCAAAAATAAAAACATTAAAAAAAAATGTTTTTGATATCTCTTAATAAAGATATTGAAGAAGTATAGTTTTTTTTATTTTAGTTATGGCTACTTGGGAATTTATTAAAAAATATAACTTGTTTTTTTTTACCATATTTCGATTATTTTGCAGAAGCTTTATTCTCCATTAAACTTTTTAATATGCAACTATTGGTATTAGTCAATATTTCAAACTACCCTGATTTTTTTTTCTTATTCTTAAAAGTGGTGAATGACAACTTATTTTTTATAAGAAATTGATATGGTCTATAATCTCTCACAGAAGCTGACAGTGATTTTTTTTCTTTTTAGGCACATCAAGAGAGAGTCTGATAATAGAGACATTTTAGGTGAAAATTCGGTTGCTCAATATCTTTCTGAGAAACTGAATTGTAGTGAAGTTATTGCGAAAACTTTTATCCAAAAACATCCTCAATTACAAAATAAAAGCCTCATTAAGATGGATGTCACAATAGATTTTTTATACCGATTGGGATTTACTCCAAAACAGATAGTCGGAGTTCCAAAAATTCTTTTACACAGCACTAAAACTACTGAAAACAGGTTAAAGCAACTAGTTTCCTTAGGAAAGAAACCAGATAGTCTATACATTTTTACTAAAAGTCAGAAACAATATCAACAGTACCTCGAAAATCTGAAGAAAGGGAAGGTAGATTGTAACAATTTTATGTGAAATAAAACATTGTAATTGTTTATGGCTTTCTCTTCTCTTGAGTTTTTGATAATTGTGAATTGAAATATACAAAGAGTATTACTGCAGACAGTCTAGACTGCAATTCTTGTTGATTTAAGTCATGTGCCCACTCAACTCTACCCCATCTACCTGTTTGATATTCTTCCTCTAACCTTGATAAAAGAACAGCCTTTTCTGGTGTTAGGTATCTTTCTGTTGCTGCCAACGTAAGAATTACTGATTTTAAAGTGTCAACGCCATACATAAAGCCTAAAATTCAAGGGGAAACTACACATTTTTAAAATAATTTCTTTGAAAATACATACCACTCACTGAACCAAAATTATAAGACATCAAGTGTCGACTTAAATGAACCTTATCTTCTTCACTTACAGGTGAAACATCCATTTTAACTGATTTTTGCAAGTTAACTTTGAATCTTTTATTAAACCAATCTATGACTGGATCCCATTCATTTATTTGAAACTTCATAAGGTCATCATCTTCCTGAAAATAAATGTATATTCAAATTAAAATTCAAAAAATATTTATTGTGTAAAATTCAGCATAAGAAACATACAATAAGAAAGTACAAATATACACAAAATGACAAGGTACACTGTCTCCAGTGATCTCTATAACCTAGCCCTGCTTTTAAAGTTACCAATTATAAACTAGATATATACCTAAAAAAACAGTCATTAAAACAAATTAAAAGCAAAATCACGACTCATCACAGGCCACAGAATTTCCTGCTCTAATCTTGCTTTTAAATTTGCCTTTGTTACGTTAGGTATATTTTTTCAATGTATTACTGATAAACAGAGCCAGAAATGAAAAACTGCATTGAAAAGCCATGGTTTTATGAGACGGAGTATTTAGTCTCACGCACCCTTCTCAGTACTCTTTGATTGATATCAGACTAAAGTATTAGTTTAGGTGTTTGAGTATTCAGTATTGAAATTTGACGTACAAAACAAGTGAACAAATCTGATCTCATTCAATTTATAACAGTTCAGACCACGAATATATGGAGAAATATATGCAAAGCGTGGAACATGAACTATAAAACATACACACTGATTTTGCATCTTTTGCAGCCTCGAGCAACTTTCATTTGTTAAACATGAGCCATAAACCACATCGGCATAATGAAAATGAGAAAAAACGAGGGAGTTAACAAGCATTTTTTTAGTGTCTCTATCCAGCAAGTTCTTAAAAGGATAAAGTCCCTCCGAGCTTAGATAGACCTTGTGACAAACATCAGAAACATGACTCTCAAATTTCAATCTTGAATCAATCGTCAGCCCTAGATTCCGAATAGACTGAACTTTATGTTTGCAAATTTGAGCTGATTGAATGATAAAAAGTAATTAAATTACCCAAAAATGACATACACATTTTTTTTTGCTATACTTAATGTTTTATTGTAGGTATTTTAATTATTTGACTATGTTAAAATAAGAAGTATCTAGTAGCCAAAATACCAGAAATACAAAACGATAAGAATAATAAACTGCTAATTTCTGAACCGATTGAGGTAGCATCAGAAAAATTAAGGGGATTAAATTTAAAGGTTTCTATTAATGTACAGTCTAGGAGTCCCTCCTTAAGTAAAAGAATTAAACCAGTATTTTTAATTTAAATGTATCTCACAAAGTGTCCCATTCCATAAATCTGCTTATACCTGTCATCTAATTAAAAATAAAGGAGTATTAGATAACAAAGATTTGCAAGCAAGTAAGGTTATCAAAGACCTATATTTGTGCCAAATTTCATGCATGACATTACAGAGGTCAAATTCAGTTAGGTTATGTCCTACAAATTTTTTGTCATTCCATCGATTGTATGTAAATGTAATTTTACTGTTTATGCTTCTCCTATCCAGGAGGGGAGACATGCTTAGACAGGAGGGCAGAATGCTGTTAATATATAAGTTTATCGATTAGTTCACATTGTCCTAAATACGCCTATACTTACAATAGTAATCAACCAGTACTACATTTTACTTACATTGGCTTGATATAATACAGTATCCGTATCCAAGTAGTTTACAATATAATTAACTATATCTAACTTTGTTAGGTTATTTGGATTATCCAAAACAGTATTACATAAAGTTGTCTAAAAATTAAAGTATTAGATATTTAGATGTATGGCAGTGCATAATAATCTCACAATGTGCATTTTACTTTGTACAATTTTATTCTTTTGGGTATTCCATTCTGTTGCTACAGCTAACGCTAGAGGCTCACTATCAACCATAAATAAATTTCCTTTGGGAGTTTTTAATTTTCTTTGGTCCAGTATTATTTCAAATTTGCCATCACTTTTTAAAATGCCTGTGTTTTTATAAAATCTGTTTGGTGTAGCTAAAAACCAGGTACTTAGTAAATATTTATGATGTTGAAGAGAAAGATGAAAAGGAATAAATAGATTTGAACAAAAAAAAAATAAGATAGGGTTGCCACCTGTCCTTTATTTAAAAGGTTCTATATTTCAGTTATATCCAATATTCTGTATCTTATTAGAATATATAGGTATTGCTTTGTTCATTTAACTAAAACTACTGATAGTGATAAAAATAATTGTAATTATTTATAACATTTTTTTGTCACTCTAAAACAGTAATCTTGGCAATCTAGTAAATAAAATGAAAAACACCTTATTAACAACATAAAGAATTATTTACGTGCATCATATTTTTTTATTTTTTAATAGCTTTTGTATTTTGAATTTATTAATTATTTTGGATAAGGTTGTTACTGCACACTTAAAAAAAAATAAAACATTGATCTGATATTCATTTGTTGTTCTTTAATATAACAAAAACCAGTATTTAAAATTTTATAATGTAGGGGTCACGCACAAACGTTATAGAAAACTGGTTTTGGTGAAATTGATGAATTTTTGACCTTTTGAAAAAAAGAAAAGATACCATGGGAACAATCAATTTCTATTACTAGTTTTAACATACAGGAAGTTAAACTTTAAAACTGTAAAATACATTGGGAAAATAGGAGGATACCAAATTAGTTTTTCAACATATTTAATGTAAAATACTTCTCAAAATAATAAAGAAGTTTTATTAAATGCTTTATTCTCAATATACAAAGTATTATACTGTAAATGTTATTCACCCAGTATATCAAAATTAAAGGATTTTTGAACCAATATTCATGTAAAACCTTTTTCTCATTTTGAGAAGGAATATTGCACTAAATATGTTGAAAAAACTAATTTGGTGTGATCCGATTTTCCCAATGTATTTTATATGGGATTTGACTGATTTGAGCAAAATTTACTACACTGTATGTTAAAAACTACTCATAGTATTAGAACGTACCCATGGTATGTATCTTTTGCTCAGGAGGTCAAGAACTTAAACATATTAAAAATTCAACCAATTTCACAGGATCCAGTTTTCTATAAAGTTTGTGTTTAGTCCCTTAGACATAATTTTTTGGATGGTCAAACTGTAAATAATTGAAAATAAAGCTAAATTTGAACACAACAAATTTTTTTCTTAACTACTTTCTGGTTGTTTTTGAAAATTAGTCCAGTTAAAATACATTTTATTTCTATTGCAAGAAGCTTTTGTTTTGTGTTCATAGAATCATAGTCTCATGTATGGAATATTATGAAATGGGGACCATATTCAAATTAGCTTTGTCTTCCAGGGTTCTATAGTGTATTATGTAAAAGTGGCATGCCTAGTTTAATAACACAAGTATTTGCTTTTAAATTAAATAAATTACCAAACTTTCTGATTATTTTTGCCTTTGAATATTTATCACTGCTAAGAAATTTATGTATTTTAAAAAACGGCCTCCTAAACATGATTTAAGTTTTAAATCTTAAAAAAACTAAAGTAACCTAACAATAACAATCTGTCATCTCTCTGCTAATACTGGCAAGCTTTACTGCAAGCCTATAAAAAAAATAACCAGTATCGTCAACCCGTCAAGTATTAAGGTCTGTAGGTCCCTTAATCTTCAGAACGTGTTTATATTTTTATTAACTAAAATAAACAGCATAACCACAAAATTAACAGTATAGGAATAGTAAACTATATAATTCAGTCTTCCGGTTCGTCTCGTCTAATGCAGACCTCTGTGTTGTCAACATAAGTGGTGCCACTAGTTCGGTTTTGCTGCTTTATTTCGGGGGGAAAAGGGAGACTCAAACGCTCAGTGTGGAAACTAACGACCCCGCTAGAAAGGGAGCAGACGCTGTGAACGTGAACGTGTGAGGCCTAGTTGTTCCTGCATTCTATCCCGTTCGTCTGCCGCAGTTCTACATAGAATATTAGCGTAATGGCCGCTACGTGGCGGGAGTGGGAGGGGTAAGGGGATAGCTTGAAAGAAAGGGTCATCTTGTGATATCAGTAGCACTCTCAAGGGGCATCTAGTGGAAGCCAAGATGCATTTCAAAATTTAAAGAGGAAATACAAAAGAGCTTTGGGGTATTCGGGAGCTTCGAGCTCGCCATCCGGATATCATACCGATAACGTCTCCAAACTGGAATAAGGTGCAAGGTCGACTTCGAGGGCCGCCGATTTAACGACTCTGAGCCCCGGACGGAGAGCAATCTGGCAAATGGACTAGTATCCGCGCCAACAATCTAGCAATTCAATTCAAACTATATAATTCAGTCTTCCGGTTCGTCTCGTCGAATGCAGACCTCTGTGTTATTAACATAAGTGATTCCACGTGTTCGGTTTTGCTGCTTTATTTCGGGGGGAAACGGGAGACTCAATCGCTCAGTGTGGAAACTAACGACCCCACTAGAAAGGGAGCAGACGCTGTGAACGTGTGAGGCCTAGTTGTTCCTGCATTATATCCCGTTCGTCTGCCGCAGTTCTACAGAGAATATTAGCGTAATGGCCGCTACGCGGCGGGAGTGGGAGGGGTAAGGGGATAGCTTGAAAGAAAGGGTCATCTCGTGATATCAGTAGTACTCTCAAGGGGCACCTAGTGGAAGCCTAGATGCATTTCAAAAATTTAAAGAGGAAATATTAAAAATTATTTTAAAATTCGGGGTATTCCGGAGCTTAGAGCTCGCCATCCGGATATCCTACCGATAAAGTCTCTAAACTGGAATAAGGTGCAGGGTCGACTTCTAGGGTTGCCGATTTAACGACTTTGAGCCCCGGACGAAGAGCAATTTGGCGACTGCCTTGTAGCAAAGCCAATAGGTCCTGTTATGTAACAGGATAAACAAAAATGAAGAAGAAGAAACTATATAATTTAAACTTATCTAATAAAGTTTTGAAAATGCCTTTAATATTTGTTAATAAATTAAAAAATAATAAAATCGTCTATGGCGCTTATTGCAAATTTTTCCATAAGAAAAGAGTCAATAAAATTAAAATACTTTAAAGGGTTATTTTTAAGAGGAAAGCTGAAAAATATTTACTTACTATATCCGATTTTGATGATTTTTAATAAACTAGTAGATTTTTAGACGCTGATAACGAATCCGAAATCATATTTTGCCGGCGACGTTTTGTTTCCGACATCTACGCCATCAAAGTTTACAATCTTATACATAGTTTTTCACTTTCTTTTCTGTTTCCTTCAGTAATTTTTACAAGACAACAATTGAATACCCAACTAAAATATCAAAATTCTACATATTTTCCGATTTATGACGATATATTATATGACACCAATAAAATTGTATCACTCAATTGCTATTTTTAATAGGCAATTTTTCTTAATTGTATATTTTATGTTGGCAACCATTGCCATTCGAAAAATATCCAAAATTAAAATCTGACAAATTTTATCAACCTAGCAGTTTTTGGTACTGTTTATTATAGATATTTTCTTATATAAGTGGATCAGTATTACATCAGCAGATGGTCACGCGCTGGAGCGTGGAGGCACTAGGAGTATCGGTAACGCGTTAGCATCAGGTTACGCTCCAGAGCGCATTAACGGAAAAGCATCACCGTTAAAGCTATAATACGTTAGTAATAATCATGGTGGGAATAACGCTTTAAAAATGATGCATCCGTGCTGCCACGCTCCGGCGTCCAACCTAGTGTTAACCCGGTAAAAATCCCTGAAGCCCTCGCGCAGTGGCCGGCGCTCGACCGTCTGCTAACCGGATACCAATCTACCTATTTAACAAAATATTCATATTAAACTGTTACTTTAACAGAATTTGCCGAATTTCTGATTCAAATATTTACTGGATTTTCTTCTTTGAATGACAGTGGTAGCCGGTTTGAAATAAAAAAATGAAGAAAAATTCACTATTGAAAATAGCAATTGACAGATACAGTTTTATTGATTTGTTTTTTGGGTAATACACAGGGTTTTTTTAACACGTGATAGTATGGGCCATTTTGATTAAAAAATCCTTGAATAACATAGGGTCAATTCCTTACCATTAACCGTCCTTAAAGTTGTATTTTGTTTTATTAATTTTTGAGCGCTTAATCCATTTATTAATTTTATTATGTAAAACAGTTAATTATATGATTTTCTACAAAATGCCTAAAAATTTTAAACGACCTAAATTTATAAAATAAAAAACGTATACATAGTTTTATTTTGCGATAGTATGCTTATTTGAAAACTCTGCCTACCGTAGAGAAACGAGCAGGGTTCAACGAACACAAAAATTCGCAAACATATCTGTTGCAGTTGCCTTGTTTTTTTACCTTAATTTTTTGCCGTATGAGGCAATTCCATACAGTTTTAATACGTGGTCGGGATTTAAAAACTCTCTAAAAATTTATACGAATATAGAATATGCAGACATGTTACTTATTTATGAAGAGTGTAGATAGAATGCTTATTTGGCGTCCCAAACATATCGGGAAAGATATAACAGGAGGTGTCCTAATAACAGAACATCTGCGGCAGTTTTACAATATGAGAAGTTTTATGATATGAGAAGTGTAAACGTTTGTCAAACTAATCGGGGGCCTGAAAGGCAAATAACGCCCGAAAATTAAGTACATAATTTAGCCCTAGTAGAGGCAAACCACGATTTGAGCACTCGAGAAATCTCGCGACAAGGTGGATTTTCTAATTTGACCATTATCATCGTACCCTTCGTGAAACCTTTCTGTACCCTTATCATATGCAACGGGTAGAGGTTTTGACTTTAGAATACTTAGCCGAGAAGAGAATTTTGCCGGTTGTTTTCTCCAAAAAAGCCAAGAACACGAAAATTTTACTTTAAATATACTGACAACCGATGAATGTTGTTTTACGAGAGAGGGATAACACTCATACCTGGGCTCAAGAAAGTCCACACACGATTCAGCAAGGCCGATTTCAATACCGTTTTTCAATAAATATTTGTGTTGGAATAACCCACAATTGGTTAATCGGACCTTTTGAGTTACCAAGGCTTTTAACAAGAGGAGCATACCGCCAATTCTTAACTAATGACTTGTCCACTCTTTTAGAAGATATTTCTTTCATAGGAATGTGTTACAACATCTGGATAATATGTTTGATAGTAGGTGGGTAGGTCGAAATGTCCCAAAACCTAAAAAATGGCCTCCGAGGTAACCAGGCCTAAACCACCTTGATTTTTATATTTGGAGCCACATGAAAACATTAGTGTATGTATGTAAATTAGACAAAGACCTAACGTTTTTGAATCTGTTCAAGAAAATTGGCTTCGCCGTATTCTACTCGTGGTGTTTAAATAATGGCGGTAATCATTTTCAGCATTTATTTTAAGTTTTTAAAATACTTTTTCTAGTGTGCGAATTACCTACCTAGTGCTATAAATTAATATGCTCTTTATTATTATTTGGAAAACTAATAAACTTTATTAGGGTTACGCAAAAACTATACAAATAAATAATCTAAAAAGTTTTAATAAAAGATTTTTACTATTTTTTGATACACTCCGATATGATACTAACAAACCACAAATTATTAAAAAATTAGTTCATCATTCCAATAAAATAATTGAATCATTTTCCAACATACAGGTTTTTTTATACTTCTTTGTTGGCAAATCACAGCTGGTGAGATTGTCATCACATTGATATCCAAGCAAATAGCAACGTTGCCATGTTGTCTTGAAATTACTTGAAACCTTCCCCAAAAAACATTTTATAATTAAATATATCGAAAACCCTTTCGAATTTACCGATGGTTTATAAGAATATTTTGTTTAAAATCCTTCAAAATATCCTATGTTAAAATATTTGTAGTCAAACTTCTAACACGTATAAATTGGAAAATAAGTGTAATTTTATATACAAATTACCGAAGGAAACAAAAAGAAAGATTGAAAAACTGTGTATATAAGATTGTAAATTTTGATGGCGTATTTCTCGGCAACGAATCGTCGCCGGGAAAATGTGACTTCTAATTTGTTATCGTCTGAAATCAGTGTACTAACAATCATCAAAATCAGCAATGGTAAGTGAAAGTAATATTTACCATAAATAATTACCACAAGAAAAGAGTTCTAAAAGTTATGTTGGAATAAAAATATGCTGTTCGAAAAAATTGAAAAAACTTTTCTCGTTAAGCTGAATTATCCCTGTAATAAGCTAACTAAGGAAGGCAAATTAAGACAACAATCATATTCAGTGACTCAGAAAGTGCCATTAAGAAAATTGCTATTGTTGGCAATTCTCTCATGGTATGGATCATATCACCACTAATACAAAAAAATCGTAATATTGCCGAATAGCAATAACCATGACATAAGACTGGGCTAGATTTCTGGACACTCAGGGATAAGGGGCAATAAAATTGCAGATCAGCTCGCAAATATTGGGAGAATTCTGCAGGTACTTTACCGTTTAAGTTTGGACAAAAAAGAGTATATACCAAAACTCAAACACAATCATAATAAAAGATGAAATAGATTTTTGAGCGAGACATTGGACGAGAAAGGAACGGATTATAAAATGGTAAATAATGGGTTTCCCCGGAGACCTTGGTATAGTGGGGTAGCAAGAAGTCTGGTACACATTTAATTTGAATGCAACAATATAAATCCTGACCTATATTAAATATTGACCAGAGACAACTATAAAACACCAATAAGCCTAACGACCTTATTATTTAATTCCAGTTTCAAAGCTTTGAAATTATTTAATAGTTATCTATCAACAAATAATATTAAACTGTAAACAAAACGTTATTAGCAAATCTTTACTTTTTAAACCCTATCCTCTTGAACTGAAGTAACATCTCCATTGTGTAAGGCTCCCAGTTATCCGGGAGTGAGAAGACCCAATTCCTTTATTCCTATCTATCTAACTAACAACCTTGTCTTACTTACGAAGAAATGGGAATGAGCTGGGTCCCAGATGCACGTTAAGAGCCCCGAAGAATTATAGAACTATTTCTTTTAATGTCCGGGTTGACAAAGCCGTTACCCAACCGCTCAATTAGCCTGCGTAACTAAAAAAAAAAAACTTCGCAGCTAACTTTATTTGGACTTCCGCACGGATCACCGAGCTAAACACAAGTGTCCGGTAAGGCTCTCTGACGGTGGGAAAGAAGTATAATTTTTCGCAGTGTTTCGAGGAGCAGGTCGTTGCGGAAAACATCACTGGGAGAACGTCCTATATAACGGTCCATTCGCTAAGAAATGGAGATTCCTAGGGGACGTGAGAACTGTGATTTCTTCCTACGGATAAGTGTGCGGTGACTAGAAAGTTCCACGGGAGTGCGCAAGTCCGGCGTAGCTTTAAAAAAAGGGATATGCGTCGATAATAGTAGAAGTCCTACTAGTTAACCATTTGATACCGGAAATAATGTGCCTTGACCAAGATACAAAAAATATTTAGAAAAATCAGGGTGTTCCGGGAGCTCAGAGCTCGTCAATCGGGCATCTCACCAGGGAATTAATGGCCCAATGCTAAATGGTGAAGGCTAAAAATGACAGATTCTATCCTGTCCAGCTAACTTCATTTATGACAAAGTAAGCTAACCTAATAATATTAATATTAATAAAGTTGTCTTGGGTTGTTTAAAGTTAGAATGAAACTTTTGGTATCTGTATTCTGAGGTAAATTAATTTGCTAATTTTAAGATTTTGTAGAGCATTATAGTATTCTACTACCTAAAAAATGCCTTTTATGAAAGGGGCTGCTCCCGTTAGGAGAACAATACAATATTTGGAAGCAGGTAGACTCTACCTTAAAGATCAAATTAGGATATTAGCAATAAACTATAACACCCATGGCGAAAGCCAACAGGGCACAAGGTACGTATGCTGCAGGTTTATGAAATAGTGTTTAAAGCCTTGATTGCTGACAGTTTTATTTATTTATTTATTAATCAAAAAACAATATATAACAAGAAAGCTTTTAACAATAATTTCTTAAAGCTATGACTGCAAGATGGACCGAAGTCTGTGTATGCAGTTCTCTAGTAATACTTTCTAGTATTTGTAATATTATATACACTTTATAAAAATATAGAGGGCCATCAAATAAAAAGTAAATTATGAGAGGTTAAAACTTATTAAAGAATTACCTGAATCCTCTAATTTCAAGACCGAATTTCGAATTCGATTTCAAATAGTTTCGAGATAATAATAAAGTTATTGAACTAGGTTATGGTCAGGCTAAAAGTAATATGTCTAATACATTCTTTACTAATGTCTCATAAAACAATCCCATGCCATCCTCCAACTATCATATATAAAAATAGTGTTTCAAGAAGTATATTCTTAACAGCAACATCCACAAGAAATTGAACAAATACTAAAGAAAACAACAAAAAACACACAACTGGTATTGACGGCATCTCTGGCAGGGTTCTAAAAAAAGCTAGTTATGTACTGTTAGAACCACAGCCATCTTATTAGTGAATACTTTCTTAACGATTCTTTTTCTGGATAGTTGAAAATATCCGAGTGTGTACCTGTATTTAAGAATAAAAAATCTAGTTCTGACATTCGTAATTATAGACCTATCTGTATTCAGACCAAGATCGCTAAAGCATTTGAAACAGCATTTTTCATGAGTTTGCTCCACTTCTTAGAATGCTCTAAGTAAAATCCAACATGATTTTCAGAGGAATCGCTCCACTATGTTCACCATCCACGACTGGATACTCTTTAAACAATGGAGAAAGTGTGGTTGGGTTTTTCTATGATTAGATCATGATTTGTTGTTGAGTAAGCTCCATTGGTGTTTGTGAAAATGCCCTTAACAGGTAAAATCGTAAGCAGATTGTTGTGTTTGATGGTGTCCAATCTGACTCTGGTCATTGTGATGCCGGAGTGCCTCAGGGTTCAGTTCTGGATCCATTGTTTTTTATTATATTCATCAATGATCTAAGGTCATTTTGCCCAACAGTGGATTTTTTGGTGGTGTATGCTGATGACACAAATATAATAGATAAGTATAGGAACTTGGAGGTACTACGAGGTAAATATACTTTGTCCTCAGAAGAATATACAACTTAATAAATGAGCTCAAACTTAATGCGGAAAAACTTTTTTAATGCAGTTTCTCCCTAGAAATGCTTTGCTCAACAGGGACTATTGAGGAATGTCGATAAGTAGCACAGAAGAAACTTTTAAGCTCTTGGGTCTCTGTTAAACCAAAAATTAACAAGGGACTCTCAAGAAGCCCAGTTATGTAAAAAAACTAAGTTATGCGTGCTACATTATAAGAAATATTAGGTGTACTGTTTCTACTGGTATTGTAAGAATGTAGTATTTTGGGATATTGGACTCTCATATACAGTATGGTTTATATTTTTGGGGTTCTTCATCATTTATGAAAAAAGCTTGTGTCTGCCAGAAAAAATTGGTTGGTGTATGGAGAGTGCTAGTCAAAGATCATTGTTCAAATCACTGTTTGAAAAATTTGATATTTAGCTCTACCATCTACATTCATTTATCTACTTATAATGTATATTAAATATGACTACTACAAGCATACTAAAAAATCAGATATCCATTCATGATTACAAGAGAAATTGACTGCCATTCTCCAGACTAGGAATGTCTCAGAACTCTTTAACATACATGGGTATTAAATGTTGCAACAAGATTGGAAAACTTGTAGGACACAGTTCAAAGGAATCTAAGATAAGAGTGAGTTTGCTTATAAGAAATCACACATTTTATTTAGTCGATGAGTTTCTTAAACTCGAGAGAATATGTCGGTCTATTAGATTTGACCTCTGCTTTTATTGTATTTGTTCTGTATGCATGGTTTATGACTTTCTGTTTTGCTGCTTACAATTTAATTGGAACAAGGTTTCTTCATTTTACTTTAGTAATACTTAGTTGACATTACTTTTATTGTAATTTAATTTAAATTTATTATTATTATTTATTTCCTTTTTCGAAAAACCTTTGTATTTGTAGCGTTCCTTGCATTTTGTCTCATAGAATTTCTTCGAATGTTTAACTTGGCAGTGTGACAAAGTCATCTATGTAACTGGTTAGTCAGACTTTATCTTTGGCAAGGATTTTATACAGTCATGGCAGCTTGTGAGTAATCCTTAGTTTCTTCACAATAAACTCTCCATGTACTCCTTTGTTTTTGGGAGGCTAGTTTTTTAAACTCCTGTTGCCAATAGCTTAATTTACTAATTACTTGGTTAGAAATACAATGAAAAAATTATGATTCAAAGAGGCAAATAGGATTGGGAGGTAATAGTGAACAATTGATGTATAAATGAATTTAAATAGTAGGCTGGAGGCCGTGAGTTGCGGACTAGGAATTCTAGCCGTTGAGCTCTGGAGAAATCTCTTGATGACCCCAACAGTACTAAATAAAGTATTGTTAGGATCCATTTAAGGGGTCTTTTATTTTCCATTGGTTAAATCATTTATTCAGAGTATAGTCGGTCTTTACTTTAACTAATCTAAATTAATTAACCTAAGTTAAATTAACATAATATAATATTAACTAACAAAGCTAAAGAAAAAAAAAGGCTATTGAAAAACAACACCAGTAGTTATAATTCATAGTCCCTAAAGCATAATTTCAGTTTATTTAGTGCTGAACATATTTTGCAAAATACAAGTTAATTCTGTTTATATTATTGACCTCAAGTAAAAGATAGAATACATTAATAATCAATACTAAAGTGTAACTTTTTTCATCGTCCTCAAATTTATGGTCTTTCTCTTTTAGGGATTTTGTTTTTTGGCACTTGCCACAGGTTCAGTACAAAAATCCTCATGTGCAAATATCAACTTTTAGGAATTTAACACCATCACCTTTCATAAGAGCTTTTTATGGTAAGTATACTACTTAAGGTTATGTTACTCATTTTCCTTACAGCCACATTCGTCCAGAATATTGAGGATGTGCCTTGCACATCATTAATAAGAAAGGAATGCTATAATTTTATCCAACTCAGTATTTTGCAACCAAAATAAATAAAAAAAAATGGAGTGTGTTAATTGAAAATTGTTAAAAATACCTTTGTGACCTGAAATTGAATCCTTCAAATAAAAAGAGGAACAACAATTTTATTATATATATTATATTAAAAACGACAGGTAAAAGTACTTAGGCTCAGTGGCGGCTCGTCAGGGTAGGCCTCTGAGGCCGCGCCTCACCCCCAAAATAAAGGAAAAGAGAATTTTTTTATATAAATTTGTATCTATTACCAATTAGAAATATACTTTTTAACAGTTTTACAACATAATAACATTAAAAAAAAAACAAAATATAATCCCATAATAAATATTTTAGAAAATAAATTCTGACCACATCAAAAAACCGACCGTGCAATCCGTGCAAACCCATTCCTAAAGAAAGTGCTCTCGAATGAGGCGAAATAATTTTAGCTTGGAAAGTTTCGACTTCTGACCTATTTATCAACGCCCGGTGCCGATGCCGGCGAGTCACCTGATTACGACAGAGCGGGATGGCGATTGCCGATGCACGCGTTTTCTATTGCATTTTTGAGGCGATAAATCTGTAGCTTGGATATGCTTTTATTGGTTATTTAAATCACATGACTAGCGAAATATTCCAACGGCTTCTTTTTACGTGGTGCGTGCGGCTGAGAAAGAAATAGGAAATAGATTGCGATAATCGCTGATTGAGGGCGTTCTGTCTTTTAAGGTGAATAAATACGCGTGAGTAAGTTTTTGTTTTGTTTTGATTTGGTAACTTGGACCGTTCCATTTTTTGTATTTGCTTTTTGCTTTTGAAATGAATCCTATTCACGACATTATTGCTTCATTAATTGAAACACCTTTTTTAAGAAGAAGCGAAACTGAAAAGAAACAGATATTAGGTAGCCGTCCGACGCCGAAAATTTTAGCGATATTTAACGATAAGAGGCAAGGTAAAAAATATTCAAGAACTTTTCAAATATCTTGGTATGAAACTTATAGGTGGCTATGCGGAAGTATTTATAAAGAAAGCTTATATTGTTGGCCTTGTATTTTATTAGGTTGCGTCAAAAATAATTGTAGTTCAGGGGGCGGATATTCGGATTTAAAAAATTTTTCACGAGCAGTAAAATCGCATGAAAGTTCAAGAGAGCATATTAAAAATTCGGTAGCACTTACAAGACTGGAGCAAAATAGGGCGACTATTGCGGATGCACTACAAGAAAATGCAAGTCTTAATAAAATTGTTTATAGTGAAAATGTTCGAAAAAACTGTTTATTATTAAATTATTTAATTGATGTTACTATTACTTTGGGTAAACAGGACTTGGCATTTCGAGGTCATAATGAAACAACAGATTCTTTTAACCGTGGCAATTTTAAGGAAATATTTGCATGCTTAATAAAAAGAAATGCCGAACTTACTGAACATTGTGCTAAATTTAGTAATATTTTTACGGGACACTCTAAGACTATACAAAATGAACTAATTGGTTGCATACATGACTATATTCAAGAATATATAAAAAAGAAATCAATGACACCGATTGTTGTTTTTTTGGCGTAATTGCGGATGATAGTACTGATGTAACTGTTTTTGCCACAAGCAATATTGGAATCACCTTTTTTTTGTGGAGCAGTGGTCAATTTATTTACATGAAAAGTAGGTCAGTGTCAACGACCTTCCTTGTTGTTGTTTACTGTTTGTGGATGCATTTAATAGACTTATAATATTAACAGGTCCGACTTTGTAGTTATTCCATTAATTGGGTGATATTACAATGGATTCAGATGGCAAATTCAAATGTTGCAAAAATAAAAATTTTGAAAATTTTGTATGCATTAGCTGTTATGGAATTTTTCATCCAAGTTGTCTAGATAGACGAAATACTTTTAAGAAATTGGGTGGACACAAGATATACTGCAATAAAAAATGTGAACAAAAATATCTAGATCAGTCTTGTCCTGCATCCATTGATACTAAACTAATGTCATTACATAGTGAACTTCAGGAAAAAGAGGCGTTACTGGAAAATCTGCAGGATGAAAAACATGAACTTATCACAGGTTTTTCAGAAGAAATAAAACAACTTCAATCAGAAATCAAGGCTAAGGACAATTTTATAAAAAGAGAAAAAAAGAAGTCTCAAAGTTTTCAGGATGATGCTATTGAGATTGAACAAAACTTTGAAAAAAAGATTGCAGAGCAAAGGGATCAGGTTCTAAACCTAAATAAGCATATATCTCAGATTTCGGGTGATAATATTAAACTTCAAAAGGATAACATGATACTTGGCGCCGATTTAAAAAAATTACAGGAAAATTTTGATGATCTTATGAAAACGAATAGGGATATGATAGAAACAATAAGAACACTAGAAAAGGACAATTCCTGGTATGGTAATGAAATTTGCAGGATACGTGGTGACTTAAATAAGTGTAACGAATTGTCAAGTCGGATGGATTTAAGACAAGTTTGTATAGCTGGTTGTGCTGATTTAAGGAAGCTAATGATATTGTGTGATCAACAAGGCCGAAATATTGACAAGTTAATCAATCGTAGAACAGGAGTGTTTAAAACTGAAAGTGTGATTAAGCCAGGCGCTCAATTTTCATCTATTATTGAAAATATTGAAGTGCTGACAAGAAACTACACCAACATTGACACTGTTCTGATTATTGCAGGTTTGAATGACTTTAAAAATTTTAATATTCCCTCTGTACACTTGATAGTCGATAAGCTATCTTTATGTAAACACACAAACATTTTAATCAGCTCTGTACCTTTTGGCAAATTTGATGAAGGTTCTGAAAATTGTATATTTAATTTTAATTCTAAACTTAAAAAGTGTCTTAAAAACTGCTCTAACGTTAAACTATTGGAAAGTAATATAAATAATTCACAAGACCTGCCCAGTAAATTGTAATTTTGGTACCTATGACATACCTCAAAAGCCACTTTCAACTGGTTCAAAACCTGATAGCCTACCTTTACCGTGTTCAGTGTCGGTTGATTTTTTAGTGAACAACAATCATCCGAAGAGTCCACCATAGTTAACAAAACTAATAACAACAAAGTGTCTGTGATGTTATTGAACATACAATGTATTAGAAATAAGACTGACGAATTACAATTACTTTTAGAAAGTCTTGATTATCCAGATCTTGTTTTAATTACAGAGCACTGGCTTGGGCCAGGGGAATTAGTGCATTTGCCTAAATATTCTATAATTGCCTCCTACTGTAGATCAAGGATGTTGCATGGTGGTACACTTATACTTATTGAAGAATCATTTACGAATAAAACCGACTTTCATGTAATTAATAACTATGATTATCTCATAACTGATCAAGTTTTTGAATTTAGTCTAATCACGTCCAGTAGTTGTAATATTTATTTTTTATGTATATATCGAGCACCATCAGGTAATATTGAATTTTTAAAGAGGCTTGATTTTTTGTTGAGTCAAATTCCTCACAAAAGTCAGGTCTTTTTGGGTGGTGACCTGAATGTTGATTTCTTGGTCAGTAGTAATAATTCTTTACAATTAATTAATCTGTTTAACTGTTATGAGTTGAAAATGCAGGTACACTTTCCCACTCGCTTAAGTCTGTGCTCACAAACATTACTAGACTATATTTGCTCAAATTTTAATGTACTTTGTCAGGTTGTGAATGCTGGTTTGTCTGATCATGAGGCTGTGTTGTGCCATTTTGTACACAAAGCCACTGACACATCTAAAGGTAAAACTTCTAAAAGATATGGTCGTCTGCTGACAGGGAATAATTATAGAAAATTTTCACATCTATGCTCAGCCTATCACTGGAACAGTATTCTTCAAATAGAAAATCCTCTTGAGGCTTATCATGCTAAAATCGTTGAAATATTTAATATGTCTTTTCCTGTAGTAAACATCAAACATAAAGTTAAAAAACCTTGGATCACTAAAGGATTGAAAGTCTCATCTAAAAACATGAGATGTCTTCACATGTTAAGAAAATATTTTTTGAACAACACTGCTTTTATTAGTCATTTTAATAGATACAGAAACATCTATCGAAAAACCATTAAAGTTGTTAAACAACTTTACTACTATAATCGAGTTAATACCGCAGGAAATAAACAAAGGGAAATCTGGAATATAGTTAATGAGCTACGAGGCAAGAAATCTGGTCATTTGATTAACACTAATTTAAGGGCAGATGAATTGAATCATTTTTATTGTACTATTGCACAACAATTGAGTAGTAATCTTACTGAGGACTCCATCGACCCCTTATCCTCAAGCATGTGTCTGTACCTCAGACATTGTATTTTACACCTGTTAGTCAAAATTAGTTGAGAGCCATTCTTCAAGACATAAAACATAAAAACTCCTCAGGTTGGGATGAAATTTCAATCAAAATTTTCCAGAACATCCCCAACTCTGCATTGGAAACTCTTGCAGATGCTATCAATTTGAGTATTCAAAATGGAACTTTCCCTTCTCTCCTCAAAATGGCCACTGTCATTCCTTTATTTAAAGGAGGTGACAAAAACCTACCCTCTAATTTTATGCCAATTTCTTTGCTACCTACACTCAGCAAGATTGTGGAAAAAGCAGTAAAAACTAGAATGCTTGCTTTTTTGGATAAACATAGACTGCTTTCCGATGCACAGTTTGGTTTTCGGTTCTCCAGAAACACTGATGATGCTATTTTTCATTTTATGGAAGAATTGTATCTGTGTCTCAATGAGGGAGAGGTGGCTTCGGCGGTGTTCTGTGATTTGACGAAGGCCTTTGACTGTGTCTGTCACAGGATACTACTGAGGAATGTCCGTTTTCAGGGGGAACTGTCATCTAAACTTGGGATAACCGCGGGTGTGCCTCAAGGATCTGTTCTTGGACCGCTTTTGTTTTTGATATATGTTAATGACCTGCCTTCCTTCATTCGCCACGGACAGTGCACCTCATTTGCCGATGATACCACAATTTTATGGCATCACAAGAATCCCGACATTCTAAATGATATGGTGAGGTCTGACCTGCGTAACATACAAGAATGGTGCAAAGCGAATCATCTGTCATTTAATGTGGCAAAAACCAACATTTTAAATTTTAAATGCCACATAAATGAAATTTTGTTTGATGGTCAGACTATGAAAAACATGACAGAAAACAAATTCTTAGGGTTGTTTATAGACAATAACTTGAAATTTGAGGTACATATTAATAACTTGTACAAAACATTGAGTTCTGGATGTTATGCCGTTCGTACAGTCAGAAATGAATTAAACGAAACAGTGGCAAGGAATGTCTATTTTTCAGTTATCGAGGCACATTTAAGATACGGAATATGTTTTTGGGGCTCTTGCTGCAATAACTTATTTTGGTCGATTTTCATCCTGCAGAAGCGTTCTATAAGATACTTGTACTGCATGAAACCTCGTGATTCATGTAGGCCTGTATTTAAATCAAAAAAAAATTCTGACTTTAGCAGGTCTGTTTATATTGGAGTCAGTATGCCTGATGCACAAAAAGTATTTGGACAGAATTCATACCTTGTCTTTGGTGGGCACCCGCAGCTCTTTCAATATTGGTCTACCTATACCTTCATCAGCTCTAACTAAAAATTCTATTTTTTATACCTCGAAAAAGATGTTTAATAACCTCCCAGTCAGTATTCGAAGCATCAGTAATTACAGATTGTTTAGAATTAGGGTTAAGAATCTAATGATCTCTGAGGCTTTTTATAGTGCTGAAGAATTTCTGTCTAAGAATTTTAATTAATGCTTCTTATGATATGTATATATTTTGTACTAATAATTATACTTTAGGACTTGCATATGTTAAGTGTATTAAGTATGTTATTTTAGTTTCTTTTTTTTTTTTTTTTTACTTGTTGGACAGGATATATTATGGATGAATCTGTTTATTGAATTTTTAATCTTGTGTATTATGTTGTTATATATTATGACTGATAATCATTGTTGCAATGTGATGTGATATATTTTTTTTTTCTTTTTTTAGTTTTTTTTTTATGTTTTGTGCAGTTTTATACTAATGTATAATTATTTTCTTTTATTGAGTAATTTGACTTTGGGCTTTTTTGCAGTGATTTAATCATACTTGTCTCAAATTCTTTCTTGCCCATTCATTTATTTATTATTTTGATTGTTAACATATTTATTTTTATAGCTTTGTCATTGAGTACTTTTTACTTTAGACAATAAAGCATATTTTGACTTTGACTTTGACTTTGACTAACAGAAAAATCACAGTGTTCGATAACAGTTAGGTATGTGACCAACGGATCTTTAAAAGAAAGATTTTTAGGATTTTTTGACGTTAGCGATAATAGAACAGCAGAGAGCCTTTTTCATTTAATACAAAACAGCTTAGAGCCTTATGACTTTAAAAATAAATTGGTCGCGCAGTGTTACGATGGGGCTAGTGTTATGGCAGGTGAAATAAATGGGCTTCAAACAAAAGTTAGATTTATTGCTCCTTTAGCTATGTTTACTCATTGTTGCGCCCACAGATTAAATCTAGTTTTACAACAGGGAACAAAACTGATTACCCAAAGTCGTATATTTTTTGCCACTTTATTAGGAATACCAAATTATTTCCACCAATCACCAAAACGGTCTTTTGTGCTTAATCAGATAGTAGGTAAAAGAATTCCGCGAGCTGTAGAAACGCGATGGTATACACGGTCTAAAATTTTAAACTTAGTGGCTAATGAATGGGACAATTTAATTATAGTATTTGAAACTATTATTAATGACTTAAGTTCTGGAACTGCATTTCTGCATTTCGCAAATAAACCTTGCCAAGCAACGAATTATTGAATTTAGAAACGAGGACCATTTCAAAGAACTTTTCAATATTGCTAAAAAAGCCACTATTCTGCCAACTAACACACGTCGAGGGCAATGTTCTAGCGACTTTGATATTTTTACTAAATATAAAATATTATATTTCGAAATAATAGATTGTATAATTCTTCAATTAGGGACGCGGTTTGAAAATTTAAATAATTTAAATTTCTTTGCTTTAGTCGATTGCACAAAATATTCGGAATATGTTAAATGCTTTCCAGACGACTTATTAAATAATTTATTAAAAAATTATCCAAACATTTTTGACAGAGATAGATTAAAGAATGAGCTTTCTGTATTGTATAGGGATGAACAATTTTCAAATTTAGATGTCGAAAAAAGTCTAGCTTTGTTATTTAAAGATTTTAAAGCAATTTTTGCGGAAGCATATATGCTTTTTAATTTAGTTTTAACTATTCCCGCAACAAGTGTATCGGCCGAACGAAATTTTTCATGTCTTAAACGGATCAAAACCTACCTAAGAAACACAATGACACAAGAACGGCTTTTGGGTTTAGCAATGATGTCAATAGAGCAGGAATTACTGTCAGAACTTAGTGAAGACCAAAACTTTTACGACCAAATTATAGATAAATTTGCAACCTTAAAAGACAGACGTATAGATTTAATGTACAAAAAGTAGTTTTTTTATCTTATTTCATACAACTATTTATTTTAAGTTTTAATAAACTAAATTATGTTTTTATTATCGCAATCACCGCTATATTTTAGTGATAGGTGTACATATTTTACTTGTTTTGTTTACTTTTTATTTACTTTTTTTAGAGTTTATTTTTTTAGTTTTTAATGGTTTAGTAGGGCTATTGGCGATGACCTCCATTAAAAAAAAAAGGTCAACGCGTCGCAGAATAATACCTCATGGGTGACGTGGAAATTTATTCACATTTAAACAAAATTAACCTCATGTAGCCTCACCCTTCAATATACTCACGAGCCGCCACTGCTTAGGCTGACCATGGAATAATTATGTAAACATATACAGCTGTCAGTCCTTAAATCCTAATTTCCTCTTTTTCAAAATTATTGAGTTACACTGATTGTCTTGTGTGCCCTTCTAGTACTTAGTCACTCAGCAATTTAGTGCCCTTCTAGTACTTAGTCACTCAGCAAGAAATCAGTTTTTCCTCTAGATTATTCTGTAGTTGAAAGTTCACAAAAGTAAAATAATAGATTTGTTAAATTTTCTTATGGAGGAGGAAAGAGGAGAAATCAACTCAGCCAATATTTATGGGTATTTTCCAGTCAGTTTATGTTATATTCGGCCTATCCATTCCTTATTAGATCTACATGCAGATCCTCTTGACCCCAGTTGTGTATAGGATTGAATGATCTGACAACTGTAAGGGGCTGAATATTCAATATGATATCAAAGAGAGTTATGCAGCCTTTTGCTTCACCTTAACTATGAAGTATTATTAATAATTGCCTAAACAGATGAATGTTAGGACACAGAATGTTGGTTGACGAATAAACAGACCAACCTATCTGATATATTATTAGCAAAAAGTTACACTGTTGCCTTTAATATTGGATTTGAATCCTATATTTTAATTTCTTTCTGCGTGCCCTGACAAGTCTTGTGCTGTTTGCCTCTCTTTTGTGGCTCTTCTTTCATTTTTAAAAGATACCAGACTCTTAGCAAATAGGGACTAGTTAATTGCAGGTTAAATTTGTTTATAGATTAGCATAATTTTTGTATTGAATTTCTAAACAAGTAGACACGTCTGGCAACACCAAATCATATATTATTGTGTACATCCTAATTAAACTGTGAGAGGAGCAGTTAATGTGGTTCATTTATTTGTGTTTGATGAACTGTCTATTTGAAGTGTAATCGGTCTTTGGCAATATGTTGCCGGGAATGATTCAAAAGGGGCTTAATGGTGGCTAATTTGTATGGTTTCAACAAACCGTACTCTCACTCATTTTTTAAAATTTGTTTATGATTTTACAAGTAATATTAAGCTGATACAAGCTCTTCGAGTTGTACAAACTACAAACATTTGTTTTTAGATACTGGAGATCATATGTTGATAGATACAGATAGTAAGTCAAAAGAAGAAATATATGATCATCTAATTAAAGTGATAGGAAAAAATCAGTAAGTTTTTTTTAGCTTTTTCTAGATATTGAATTAATTTTATATAACAAGTGAGAGAGTGAAACATATTTTATGATTAAAAGAGGATTAAAACTGAAATGAAATTAAGGCTATAAGAAAACTTATTTCTTAAAAAGTGAAGTTAAAACGATACTAATTTATCTGTACAAAAATATAGAAATAATTATTAAAATCGTTTTATTCAAATTTAAATGTTTTTTTTTAATGATTTCTCCATTCTGTTCTATACTTTGTAAGGTTTCTTATTTAGCTTCTTGTACAGCCACCAAGGGGCTGGGGAGGTGGCAGTGACTAAACTTCACTTTTTTTTGCAAATGGTTTCTCTTGAAGGCCTTGTTAAGACTGTGCAAAGTGCTCACATGTAGGACGTCTGGTTTGCAAAAAAATAATGGCCAAAAAGTCACAAAAAAGGGTTTTTGCCCAATATCTTCCAAAATATCGCATTTAGAGCAAAATTGTGTAATTAAAAATTGTAGGGAAGATCATTCCCTACAAAAAAGGTCAAAAAATTATTAAGTTCCAAAATGTACTTAATAATTTTCGAGATAATTTTTTTTAAAGTGGTAATTGATTTTCCTCTCTCCTGTTTTCGCGCCAATAAAAAATCAATTGAAATTATTAGTAAGCTCGCAGACAAAAAATTTTTTGCAATAAAATAATAACACTATTCTAGATTCGAAATGCGTTTGGAAGAAGACATCTGTAAAAATCTGAAAATTTACAAAAATATTTTTAACTGCTTAATTTGTTTTAAAATTTTTGAGGGTTACATATTTATTTATTAATTTAATAAATACTTTTTCGTTTCATTTTTTTGCTGTTCTCTTCTTTAGAGTCTATCAAACCAACTTAGAATGAAGAGAACATTGCTCTGCTCTCTGGAAAAAAGATCATTCTTTTTGTCGCTTTTTTCGGATTCTTTGAAGTGACTGAAAATTTGTTGATAAATCCTTAATAAAATGTATTAAAAATGATAAAAAAGCATTTTATTTATAATCAATTGAAAGTTCAAAATGTGTAGTTGATGATACTTGCTTTAGTTTTTTTTCCAAAGCTTTTTAATTTGTTGATGTTTTAGAAATAATTCAATTTATCTGTATTTTTTTTTCTTTTTGGGGAATTATTATTTTGAGACCTATATATGAAATGAAAGATCAATTCATGTTTTTCAGTCTAATAGTGAGCATGATTTTTTGTAAGCAGGGAGAAAAAAAATCGAGATTGGAACCAAAAGTAATATACCTTGGAGAAATGCTTTGCAGCTGCTTCTACTGCGCGCCCACGGGTAGGGATGCTTATATATGCGGCCTGCTGTGCTCCAAAACGACTGTTGTATAATACAGTACTGTTTGAATAAAAATCAATAGAGAATTAGAGACAGTAATATTTGTCTATGTAAGTAAAAGTAGGTTATTTCTGTTTATATGTGTTTGGTGAAATTCAATTGAGAAAATCACTTGTGCTTGGAAAAATTACATGAAGAGTGAACAACACTCTCGAACCAGTCAAATGACACCTCCAGCCCCCTTATCGCTATGGTTAATGATATTTTGCAATAAAATTGTAAAAAGGGCTATGAAAGGAATTGTTTTTGTCAAGAGCAATAATCATATGTTCTTCAGTTTGTGGTTCTTTTAAACTGGAGTCATGCTTCCATTTTGAACAAGACATTATAACTGATGCCGAGCAAGCAGAACAAGAACTACGAGCTGCATGAGATGAGTGAAACCAGCAAATGCAAGATAAAGCAATTGATGAAAATAAAGAAGAAACTATTTACGACTCTGATTTTAAATATATTTTTCTGCACATATTGACATACAATTTTTAATTTTTCCTTGATTTTAATTCTCATGATGACCATTAATTTCCTTAAGAGACACTTTAAAGATCTATTTACTCCAATAATAACTAGGAAATTTCTCAAAATACATTGTTATTTTTCGTCGGTATAAGTTTTGCAAATATAGTTAACACCTCAGATACTCCTGGAAAGGCTTATTTGAGTGTAACGATTGCAAAGAAATCCTTGCCATATTTAAATAACTTAAAAAAAATTATTTTCTTTCAAACTTAACTCTTGTAAAAACTGTGAGGCCTGCAGAAAAAAAAATGAATACCTTTTTTTGTTGGCAATAATCTGCCTTACATTTTTGAATTATACAAATTTGCCCTGTCTGTAATATTTTGGAAGACATTAGTCAAAACCAGTTTTTTGCCACTTTATGCATTCTATGAATTCTTTATCACGGCTGCCACTTGATACGCAAAGAAATCAATCATCCCATAATTAAAAAAAAAGAATGTTTAATTAGCACTCAGCCTTCTCCAGATATCGTCAAAATTCTATTGGCTTTTGGCATGCCAAATTTGTGCAAATATAGCAAATGCCTCATCCATACCAGGAGAGGCTCATTTCAATATAAGCCAAACAAAAGCTCACGATAGAAATAGCGTTTTTATATAACCTCTAAAAACTATTTTCTTTGAAATTTAATCTTCGCAAAACATATCAGTCCAGCTGAACACAACATGAATACCTCTTTTGTCCATAATGATCTGTCATACATTTTGGTATGGAACAATTTTACTCTATCTGAAATATTTGGGAAGACGTTGGCCAAAAACCAGTTTTTTTTGTTAATATTTACCGCTTTTTGCATTCTATGAAATCTATACCAAGGTTGCCTCTTTATACACAAAGAAAGCAATCATCCCACTCATTAAAAAAAAAACAAACAGATCAAAATTCTATTTAAACCTTTTTGGCCTGCTAAACTTGTGCAAATAACCAAGGCCGCTTTTACTGGAAAGGCTTATTTGAGTGTAAGCTAACAAAAATTTATCGATTATGAATAATTCCATGCCAAAAATGGCATTTTTATACAATAAAAATAACGTTTTTATATAATCCCAAAATAACTATTTTCTTTCAGAACTATGATGCATAAAAAAAGAGTAAATATCTTTTTTTGTAATTCTTACATTTTTTAACTAAACAATTTTGCTGTATTTGTGATATTTTGGAAGATATTGGCCAAAAACCGTTTTTTTTTTCACTTTTGGCCACTTTTTTTGCGAACCAGACGGCCTACGTGTGAGCACTCTACAAAGTACATAATCGTTTTTAAAGAGACGACAAAACTATCTCTGGTCACTGTACTATCTTGTGTTTTTGTTACATTTTTATGTTCTAATGAATTGTTGGACAGAGCAAATGCGACAAGCAAATTTTTAGGTGAAATTTAAAGCAGAATATTTTTAAAACGAGAAAAAATATTGAGATCCGGTTTTCAGACATCTCTTGTTAATTCTATTGTGTATTAACAATTTTAAACGTAAAACTTACCTATGATAAAAAGTTATTTAAGTTTATTATTAAGTTATTAATTTATGTGTTAAACAAGGACTCCAAACAAATTTTCCAATATTTTTTCGTTCTGAAAATTTACAAAAACGATTTTCATGTTTTAATTACAGATCTACTTATTTCTTGGTGAAATTATAAAAAAAACGATTTGAAAAGTTTTTTAAGATTCCTAATATTTTTTGAGACATGAATTATTTTTTGAAAAAATTAGAATTTTTCTTACATCATAAGCTGTAACTTTTTATTAGTCCTCTGTTGTAACTTGCTGAAGATCTCTTAAGTCTTATACTTTAAAAATCTGTTGGCTTTGTAACGCAGCAAATATACAGGGTGTGCAAAAATATTTAGCTGTGTTAAGGATCATGTATCAACGTATATTTCAACACTCTGTGGCATAAAAACAGATTTACATTTAAAAGACTTTATTTAAGTTTTGAGGTGTACTGAACATTTTCTTCAAACTGGTTTTTTATTTTTTCTCTAACTTTATCATTTTTCAAAAAAAAGGTCTAGCTTTTGGATGAAAATCATAAATTAAATATTCACAAAACGTTAATCTTATTAATGGCTAAAGCTTACCTTGCCTGTTTTAAAAATATAGTCGGTTTATATTGAATGCTTCAGAACAAATAAAATATTGGCAAATTTCTTGTTGAACACCATGTATAAATAACTTTTTAGCTTAGGTAAGTTTTAGGCTTAAAATCGTTAATATGCAATTAAATTTGCAAAATGAAAAATAAATAACAAAATTACAATAAAATACTGCAAAACTAAGAACTTTTAAGTAAACGAGGATGATAGGTAAGATGTGAACGCTCATAATCGTATGCGATTGCTTAAGTTAGAGAATGAATCGAAATTGATAATATCTATTTTCTTTTATTAACTGGGGTATTTTGGATTGTATACATTTTAATATAGATAACGACAGTATTAGTGTGTTTTTAGTGTGTTATTGTTTTGGAGTGTTCATACTTACTTATTCTACAATTTCTCTATCCCTTTATCTGGGAAGTTTCAATTCTCATACGCGCGTTGCAATGTTTTTAAAGGGGTGGATTACTTTAAACTGCCCTTGCTCCATTTATTGTTTAACAGAAACATTCCCTGAATATTTAAAGTTAAAATGGGACATTGATACTCATTTTAATGAAAATATAATATTCAAAAAAGTATTGGATGCCAATGCGTTTTGATACACCCTGTATACAAAATAGAGGCATTTGTAAAATATGATTTTGCCAAAAATATACATTTTCTTAGAATTCTTTCGGAAATTCTTAAAAGAATAGATTTTTTTACAAATTGGGCCAGAGCTTCTGAAGCATTGAATATACACCAACATAACACTATTTTTAAAATTGGCAAAGTAAGCTTTAGCCAAATATAGGAAAAAAAGTAGGATGTCCTATTAAGAAAATACATGTGTCTATTTGGGGACACCTTGTAAAAAGAAAAACTTTCTTTTATATACCGTTTTGCGAATATGTATTTAGTAATTTCAATTTATATATATAATATATAAATATATTTCAAAAAAATCTTTATTTTTTTAAGGTAATAATATAAGTACTACAAATCAATTTTGGTAAGGTAACATATCGGCAAATTTGTCACTAAAAGAAAGACCTGTATTTTGAAAATAATAAAGTGAGTGAGAAAATAAAAAAAAACCCATTTGAGGAAAATGTTTAGTACTCCTTAATACTTAAATAAAAACTTTTAAATTTAAATTAGTTTTTATGCTACAGAGGGTTGAAATACATACATGATGCTTACGATCGGCACCTTTTTAACTAATCTTAAAATACTTTTTTGCACACTCTGTATATCTCCTGCATACTGCAGACTCTACAGACCTTACAACAATTTAGGGAGGGCTAATAAAAAGTTACAGTTTTATATGGAAGAATTTTTTTTTTAAATAGATACGCAATATTCTTCTCGTTTTAAAAATATTCGAATTTAAATTTTACCAATAAATTCACTTGTTCCGTTTGCTCTGTCCAGCAGTTTAAGATTTTAGTTAGAACTGTCAAAGGTTACGGTTAATCGGTTAAAACTTGTCACGGTTAACCGAGAAAGCATTTTGAAAAACCGACTTTCGGTTAACGGGACAGACCGGTTAACGAAGTTCTATTAACAAATCTGCGAAACCCACGAGAGAATAAAACCCTTGTGTATTTATATTTGAAAGTAAGTTTCAGTCAACCGCTCAATTAATAATCCAGATCAAATAGTTAACTGTTTAAAGATTTACACGAAAATAGTTTTTTTTAATTGGCTAAGTTTTAAATAACATATCAACATATATTAACCGGTGACAATTAATAATTTTGACAGCACTAATTTTAATCATGTAGTTTTTAAATTTTGATTTCTAAAAGATTAATTTGGTAATTATTACTCCTACAGAAGTTCTAAATGTTAAACTATTACATCTACTAAGTCATTTAAAGTTCGCTGTTACATTGCCTTTTGAAAACCTTTTTAGGGAAGTTTTGAGAGCAGAACTTCTTGCAAAAGAGAAGACAGATAACCCAGCAAATTTTGGTGCAGGGTGTGCAAGGCACTGTATTTGTGAGATACCTGGACAACTCCCATGTCCAGGAACATGTCCCGTTCCTAAACATATGCGGGGAAAATATAGAAGGCAGACAGTGGAAGGTTGATTTTTTAGTTAGTAAATTATTATTAATTAATAAACTTGTTACATAAAAAAATATGTATTTCAGTTTTCACAACCTTTCAAAATATGAGTTACACGCATTTAAAAAAAACTTTCCTGCTATCTCGATTTATAAAGTGATAGAATAAAGTAACCAACATACATACACATAATAAGAACGTATAAAACAAACTTGAATATATGAATACATTTAGAACTATTATTTTTTTACTGAAAACGAACCATTGTTTAAGTATTCCCTGGTTTTACCGATGTATTTATGAGAGGGAATATAGCTTGTTTGTCATTAAACCCGTATAAAAATAGTGAAGTCATTTTAAAGAAAACGGAGCGGAATATGTCCAACTGCATAGGGACTAGAACAGAAACGACATTTGCATAGTTGATAGATAATTTTGAAATTGCCAATAATCGAAGAAACGGAAACAAATATATTTTTTCGATTCCACATTATTTTAGAAACAAAATCGGTCTTTTTTGGTGGATTTGATTCTAAACTGCGGTAAAAGTGTTTAGTGAATCTGATTGAGATGAAATTCGGCTATCAAGAGATTATGGACTCAGTTTTACGCATAAATTCCGGAAACGAAAACTGGAAATATAAAATGAGTTTTTTTTTATATTAGTTGGACGCAAAGAAGTATTTAAGGATAAGGACTACTCGCCTAAATTCTATAGGCTTGATGTCCAGTCAAAACTAATTTAAAATTTGATCTATTAGGTATAATTTAATAAAATTTTTTGTGTTAAATTTATGAACTGTAAGTAAGGTAGGAAAGGCAGTGTTATTTTGGACTAAAAAGCTATCTTCAAACAATTGCCGATATCCTTAAAATTGGCTTAAAAATAGAAATACACCCAAAACCATTATTACTGTTAGATTTTTACATGGTTGTCGAATATAACATATAATCATTTAGAATAGATACATTTCTTTATAAATAAATATTTATAGATAGCGAATATACATTACAAATCTTAATATTCCACAAATGAATTGTTATGAATAGTTTTTTAAATATATATATTTGTAGTATATTTGTGTATAAAAATTAACTTTTTATAACATGGCGTACACATGTGCAGATTGAAATTTTCAGCTCAGATATTTTACAGATGCTTGTCCTTTCGGTCATAACTATTTCTTATCCCCATTCGTAATTATATGGTTTTACCCTTAGAGGAAGAATAAAAATAGAGTTCATTATTTACATATTTAGCCACTGCCAAGATTACCTCACAGTATAAGGTCGATCGTACGACGATGCCAAGCCTAGCCAGGAACACCAATGTTTATACCAATTTATATTACGGTGAATATGTTTAAACATGATGCAATAAACTTTTCATACAAAGAGTAGTAATGTATTTCCAGTATTAGTTTCTAAGCAGTATAAAGAAATTACTTGCATTGCAAAATAGTAAAACACAAACTAAAATACCCAAAGTCTCAGATCAGATTTCACCAGTAACAAGAGTTTTAGTTAGCTATGGCAAACCCGATCGACCACTCCACGTATTAGACCATCCCATTTTCATTAACAAGGGATCCTTATAGTAAAAAAGTATAATAGTCAACAGTAAACATTGTTAAAGGGTCACGTGACCGGCGTGGCTTAAAAACCAATAGCTTGTCGTGGAACTACAATAAATTTTAACATTAAAGAAATTAATTTGCTAAAAAATATTTTTTTAGCCTCACTACTGCATGTGTTTTAATGAATTATTGTGTATTTGTTGATATGGCTCAGATCTTCTAATTATATGTTGCCTTACTTCAAGAAGCAGCGTTCTAAAGGTGCGGTGACATTAGAAGAACATTATTTTTTTAAATATTTAATAAATAAGTTTTATTTACTTTATCTTGGACATTGCGAAACTAGGAGCTTTAGTTGACCTAACTATGGTGCGGCAATGTGAGTTTGTAAAGAAATGGTCGTTTAAGTTTGGAATTGTCTTTTAATCACTAAGTAAACAGCAAGATTTCCTTTTTCAGGAGAAATGTCTAATGGAAGATACCTTATTCACTTATTTTGGGTTACATGACGTATTGACCAATCCGGTTCAGTATAATAGAACGTTTATTTCGTCGGGGGTCATGTGAGAATCTTCAGAAGCAAAATGATACAAAAAAGACAGGTGATTTTTTTGTCGATTACAATAGTTTTTCTTATCAGAGTATTAAAATAAATATAGAATATACGTATACTATATTTAAATAGTCGAAGGGCGATTTCGAAAATCACTAGATTTTGGATGAAATCTGGGGAAATAATAAAGTTTCGGATG
The DNA here is from genome assembly GCA_030620095.1 of Kuschelorhynchus macadamiae. Classification (NCBI taxonomy): domain Eukaryota; kingdom Metazoa; phylum Arthropoda; class Insecta; order Coleoptera; family Curculionidae; genus Kuschelorhynchus; species Kuschelorhynchus macadamiae. Next base: position 102,910 of record JAUTXW010001085.1, on the reverse strand, counting down.
ATTTCGCGCCTTTTTTAATTTTCCCTTGAGTTGGGCCAATTTTGTGTTGTCAGGTAAAGGAATTTAAATGGTGATTCTTTGGGTATTAAAAGTAAAAATGTGTTCGTAAACATGTTCTAAATTGGTTAGAATTTAAGATTTAGGATATTGAAAATTAAAAAAAAATCTTATTTTTTTAATTTTAGCTATTAACATGGAAAAACAATGACAACTGGCTATTCTATTCGCATCTAATGGCGCTCGCTTTTTTTTACTTTCCTCGCAAGAGGAAAGTATTCTAGTTACAAAAAAACATGTTTTCTCAGTTCCGTCGGTTACTCTGTATGCCTGTCCGCGACAAAGCTCAAGAACTGCTTGTCCTATTTGCTTCAAGTTTTGGTTAAAAATTAAAGGTCATATGATGATGATGTGATAATATTTTGGTAAGAATCCAATATGGCTGAACAATATTACTAAAAAACTGCTTATTCATTTTATCCAAATTTTGCAGAATAATTAGGTTTGACATGACCATCAACTGATAAATTTTATTACAAATCCTAATAAAATATTTCGGGTCAATGCAGAAAACTACTATATCTAATATGTTCAAATTTTGCTTGAAAATCAAATATTATATAGGGATGAACTGGTAAAAATGAAACAAATTCAAAATGGGGGAACAAAACGGTGGCCTAATTAAATGTTTAAAAATATCTGAAAAAAGTACCGAATTGATTGATTCATTGATGACATCCCTATTTTAAATATTTATTACTAAAAATGTATGAATTGCTCACTTAATATCGATTTTTAATCAAATCTGTATAAATATTAAAATTCGCTCGCATTCTAGGCATTCCTACTCTCATTTTTTAAATATTTACTAAAAATGTATGATATGTATTTTCAAATACCCCCAGATTCCTACTTTCTTTCAGCCAAATCTACACAAATGTTAAAATTCCGCCGCCATGTTGGCATAACAAACTTTTGAATTTTTAAAATGTTGACAAAAATTCATGATGTGCAGTTTTAGATACCCCTAAATGCAGAATTTTCATCAAATCTACAAAAATTTTGAAATTAGTCTGCTATGGTGGTGCCGCCATTTTTAATTCTCGAATATTGACTAAAATTTCATAACTTTTATTCTTAAATACTTCTAGATACTGATATTTCAGCCGAATCTGTACAAATGACAAAATTCGTTCGGTATATTGGCGCCACCATTTTGATTTTTGTTGTGCATTCTTAAATAATCCCCACAAATGTTAAAATCATCCGTCCGACCTGTTGACATTGTTATTTTGACACCGCTATTTTGAATTTTTAAATGCTGACACTTTTAAATTTTCCTAGTCACTGATTTTCAGTTTTGGCTACACAAGTAACAAAATTAGTCGGTAGCACTGGATCCGCGATTTTGGATTTCTAAACGTTGACTAAAAAAATTCGGATTTTTTTATATCCGAAAGTGTATGCATGTCAAATTTGAAAATAATCGGTAATTGAAGTGCCGAAAAATCCATTACAAGATTTGAACCAGACATACAAACATACAATCAGACGAATAGGAAACTAATAAAAGCGCGTTAAAGGCATTGATTTTAGTTTAAAACTCTAACACCCGTATTCACTAAAGAGGTTTAACTTTAGACAAGGTCTAACTTGACAGTTACAGGTTTAAGATGACATTTTCAACAACTGAACAAATAATTTTTCTAAATGTCACAATTACAAAATGATAGTGACATAAGGCAAACATAACTAAAAACTGAAGTTTAATAATATAAAAATAACTAATTTCCTTTTAAACTTACCTGACTTAATGGTTTGATTTTAGATAGTGAAGTAGAGAACGATTATTTCTTTGAAGTTTGTAAAAATACCTATTTGCCTCATTAAGGAATAGGTAAGAATCCTTCTTTTTGTCAACGATAATAAAGCATTTCGCTATATTGAATTCATATCAATATTTTACTAGTTTTTTTATATCAGACGTAATTTTTGTGGAAAATTAAATAAAATTAAAATTAATCGAGTAAGTGGATTTTTTAGCTATACCGGAACAGACCGATCGACCGACAGTAGTAGAAAAACATGAGGATCTGTAAAAAAACCGGAACGATATTTTTTTCACGATTAATGATATTTCCTTTTGTGGGAAGTGAAAACTCACGCGCGCCGTCACTGGCATTCGTCAACAAATGGCTACGACTTGGGCATAGGCCGTCCCCGCTTCTTGTTTTATCGTAAACATTGGTCGATAGAATGTGAAAAATAGGGGAAACATGTTGGCGCATACCCCTAACGTGATTTATGAATGAGTTGTGATCTCTACTTTAATTCTTACTCTAAGGTTTTACCATAGCAACTAGAATATCGTAATAGAGCTATAAACTTTGAACTCTTTAGTTTTTTTTGTCTAACTTTGTTAGTATTTTAATTTGCAAAGCGTGAAGAATTTATAAACTTCTAGTAAACGATTTTCCGAACTCAGTAATAATATTGGGAGTATTCACCCTGACATCCCCCTATCCTGTCTGTATGATGTAAATTGCTCGCCATGAGCACCAGTCAGTAGACCTTTAAAAACGATAGTACTTGAGGTTGATATGTGAATCATAATATAAGTAATCCCATTCAATAACAGATAATTTTAATAAATAAGTTTTTCCAACTGTTGTATGTATTATCAGTTAATGTTACTATAAATGTGTTTTGGCTATAGGTACGTTTTTTATTTGAGAATGCCTAATAAATAGACCATACAATGTACTTAATACTGTTAAGTATAATATTGATAAAGTTCATTCAATCCGTATGTCACGTCGACATATATACTAATATCGTTCTGAGCTCCCATACTTAAATTTTTTTAAAAATATTCTGGATTGGTGTATAATGGCTAATCATTATAACACATAACGTTGCTTTGTTTTAACGATCCATCATTAAGGTGTTAGTTCAATAAAGGAAATGCTACACGCGGCCGCCAGCAAAAAAAGAGCTTTTGTTACCCAACATCAACAAATCTAAAGGTTATAGACAATTGCTTATGCATTTATCACCTATACTGTTTAGAATATTCCAGATAGGTATTCTTAGTAGAATGCAGGAATTCTTATTTATATTTTATTTATTTATTCGAAATATAAGGGATACCCCGCCCCAATACGGACCATTGCGGGAAGTTGAGAAAATGTCAATGTCATCATTTGAATTAAGAAAAAGTTTAGCGTGATTAATCTGTATATTTAGCGTAATTAATGGTATAGTGATTTAATGATTATTGCGATCTTAAGTACATTAAAATCCATCATATTTATAAGATCTGGGCAGTTTAAAAATCCTTTCAAAATTTTGAAAAATATATCGAGGTCAAAAATTAACCTCCTATCAGCGAGATATGATGTCTTAGAACTAAGTAATTATGGTTGTCAGTTGAGAGGTTAAATTTGTAAGATAAATAGTTTAAAAATGTATTCTGAATTATTTTCTACAATATTTGCGACAAGATTAAATTTGTAAGACACATAGTTTAAATTTATTCTGAATTTTTACATGTTATATTTGTGATATTCATACAAAGGACTCTATATATATCTGTGCCATATTCCAGAATAGACCTCAACAGGTAGTAGGAAAGAGTTTTTACTTTACTTTTCTAAACAAGACAAGCCATCTTTATTAATTTCATATATGTTATCGTATTTCTTAGTTTTGCTACCCCTGAAGAAGTTAATTGAAGAACACTTGTTGACATTTAAATTAAGACCATTGTATGCCAGGTAGAAAATCTGTTTAAATCATCTTGGAGTTTCCAACACTCTAAGGAGGTGAGGATATAATATTATAAATCTTGACACCATCTACAAACATTTTAGATTCGAATATTTAAAATTCCTATTAATATCATTTACAAAAAAGATGAAAAATAGGGGAGAGATGTGTGCTCCCTGTGGCACCCCAGAGACAATATTTATTGCTTTGACGCTAGGCTATCTACTCTTAAGATAACTTTTAAACCAAGCCATTATGTTTGAACTAAAGCCGGATGCTTTCAATTTAGCGAGCAGAAAATTATGTTTGACCTTATTGAATGTCCCGGATAAGTGTGTAAATTGAGACAACTTGACACGCCTTCTCTAAGGCACCCAACAAGTCTGACATACTATCGGGTAACAGACTTATTACGCAAAGACTCATGTTGATGTTCAATAATATTTTTTTCGCACTGAGGTGATATTGTAGACCATGACCCATGATCTAAGGTGAATTAAACGGGATACAAACACTCCTACATTTTTCAACATTCTGAAGGTTGTCTGCTTTAAATATAGGTGTAATGAAGCATTTCCAGATATCCATGGGAACACACACTCGCCTAAATACTTATTGAAAAGTATGGAAATTGGCTCAATTATGGAGTAAATTTTGTCAAAAGCTCTGCCACCCGACGGAATAACAGCTTATATCCGCAGAAGCAAAGAGGGCGGTAGTCAGAGCTGGAGATGAATATGTCTTTAAAAAAGTCGACAAAGAAATCAATTGTACTCTGACCTTCATCGTCCGCCATTCAGAAACATACTATATTTAACAATTAAGCCTTTAAAATAAGAAAAAAATACACAACGCTCATTAGAAATCCTGTTATATTTTGGTATAAGTTCCAAAAATTATCGGTGATAGGCATTGCATGAGAATTCATAGGACATCTAATCAAAACACCCATTGCATCATTATCCCGCTTTGCTTCTGGTAGATTGTAATCACCTAATAAACTCAATTTAGTATTAGAGTACAAAATACACAGTTCAATCATAGCATTACAATGTTCATAAACATCTACAGAAGATCTTGGAGGAATGTATAGTACACCCTCCGCTATAATAAATTAGTTATTCCCATGCTTGACAGAAACAAAAACAATACAGAAGGGAATATCCGACTTGCTTTAAGGTTCTTGCGTATCAAAATGGTGTCACCTCCACCTTCTCTTTTGCTACTTGATGAGGCTGATCGATCATATCTGAATGTATAAAACCCATTAACCCATACTCCACCTGACCTCAGATCATCATTAAACCAAGTCTCGTTTGTAATAATAACGTCATACTAAGCACTCCACCTCATACCTGAGTTGGTCAGTTTGGTCTTCAAGTCCCCAAGATTGTGTACTACACATGTAAAGAAGGTGTTTTTAGTTTCTTAAAATTTCCGCAATTTCTGTGATTCTTGTTTCATCAAATAATTAAGAAATGGGCGCATGCTCTGTCTGTTAGTAACTATGATTGCTTAATCACCGATCAAGTTTTTGAAATTAGTTTGATCATGTCCAACAAATATATAATATTTACTTTTTATGCATATACGGCAGCAGGTAATCTTAATGAATTTTTGAAGAGGCTGTTTTTTTGTCGAGTCAAATTCCATCCAAAAGTCGAGTTTTTTTTTGGTGGTGACCTAAATGTTGACTTCCTAACCACTACTAATAATTCTCTGCGACTACGTGATTTGTTTAACTGTTATGAGTTGAAAATGCATGTAAGTTCTCCTACACGCTTAAATTTGTGCTCACAAACATTGCTGGACTACATTTGTTCAAATTTTATTGCATTTTAATTGTCAAATTGTAAATGGTGGGTTGTCTGATCATGAAGCTGTGTTCTGCCATTTTGTACCCGGTGCCATTCATACATCTCAAAATTAAACCTAGAAAATATGGGCGACCGCTGACAGGGAGTAATTATAGACAATTTTCACATCTATGTGCAGCCTATAATTGGAATAGTATTTTTCAAATTCGAAATGCTCTTTAGTCTTATCATGCTAAAATCGTAGGAATATTCAATATGGCTTTCCCTATTGTAAATACTAAATGCAAAGTTAAAAACCCTTGGATTACTAAAGGATTAAGTGATTCATCTAAAAACGTAAGATGTCTTCATACGTTAAGAAAATATTTTTTGAACAACTTGCCTTATACTACCCTTTTTATAGGTATTTATTAACTTCATTAAACTTGCAAAACAACTGTACCACAATAATTGAGTTACGACTGCAGGGAATAAACAAAGGGAAATCTGGAATATAGTTAATGAGCTACGCGGGAAGAAATCTGATCATTTTATTAACTCTAATTTGAAGGCGGATGAAATTAATCATTTTTATTGAACTGTTGTACACAAATTGACCAGTAGTATCCCTAAGGACTCCATTGACCCCTTATCTTTTCTCAGCGATATGCCTGTACCTGAGACATTTTATTTCGCACCCGTTACCCTGGATGAGTTGAGAACGATTTTTCGTGACATGAAAAATAAAAATGCCTCAGGTTGGGATGAAATTTCGAACAAAATTTTTCAAATCATCCCTAACTCTTGCAGATGCTATCAATTTGTGTTCAAAATGGAATTTCCCTCCTCCTTTTCTCAAAATGGCCACTGTCATTTCTTTATTTAAAGAAGGTGACAAGGCTTTACCTTCTAACTTTAGGCCAATTTCTGTACTACCTACACTCAGCAATATTGTAGAAAAAGTAGTAAAACTAGAATGCCTGCTTTTTTGGATAATGCCAAACTGCTTTCTGAGGCACAATTTGGTTTTAGTTTCTCCAAAAACACTGATGATGGTATTTTTCATTTTATGGAGGAGTTGTATCTGAGACTCAATGAGGGAAAGGAGGCTTTGGTTTAACGAAACAATAGCAAAAGTCTATTTTTAGGTCACTGAATCACTTATTTCGATCGATTTTCGTTCTGCAGAAACCTGCGATAAGATACTTGTACAGCTTGAAACCACGTGATTCATGTCGGCTAGTCTTTAAATTAAAAAGGCTTTTTCAAAATATTTATTTCTGCACTTCTAAAAATTAAATACAGAAAGTGTATATATATGGAAGTTAAAAAATAAAAACAATTAGGTATAACAGCACGCATTAAAATTATTAAAACATTTAGTTAAAATAGTACAGTACATACCTTGAGAAAGATGTTATTTTGCCTTGCTTGGCGGTGTGGAGGTAAGTGATACACTGGTTAAAGAATTCTATTGTTTTTTTTTATATATATATCATTTAGTTTTTTTGATTATATTTACATTGTAGACACTATTGGTGGATACGGGTTGTTTTAAAAGTATTTCTGTGAGTCTGACAGTATACAGTATGTATTTATGATTGATGGAAATAGTTTATAACAATTGAATTAAATTAGATTGTGATATATTTGGCTGAGATTGTCAATGTCTTTCCGATCGTTTACTGTATTTTTTCTTTTTTTATCTCGACCATTTCTTTGAAAATCAGTTTATGGTAATGTTGTTCTTTTGATATGACCGTTGTACCCGAAAAATCAAATTCATGTTCCATATCGCTTTCGTGTTTATGTAGTGCTGTGGAAGCATTTTTTGTATATTTATGCCCATTTAGTCTATTTGATAGGTATTGTGTGGTCATGCCTATGTATTTTTTGGGGCAGTTTAGGCAGGGAATGCTGTAAACTACGTTTGATTGTTTTTTAATTGGTGACTTTTTAGTGGTGTATATAAAGATTTAAGGGTATTGTTAGATCGTGTTTACCGAGAATGTGTTTAATTTTTACAGAAAGACTTTCAGTGTATGGCAAAGATATGTATGTAGTTGTTTTATTGTTGTCACGATTATTTACAATATGTTTTGTGCCATTGTATAATTTATGGGTTCTTCGCTTTATAATTCGTTCGATGGCTTTTGGTGGGAAATGATTTTTAAGAGAGTGTTTTTAACTTTATTTAGAATGTCAACTCGGTATATAGGTGATGTTAGTGTTAGTGCACGATCAACTAACCATATCATCACGGAGTTTTTTTGACATTTTGGGTGACTGGAATTATAATTAAGGTAGCGGGAGGACCAGGTTTTTTTGGTGTACCACTTAGTTTTAATGCCTTTTGTTTTGTGGTCTCTTATTAATGTTAAATCCAAAAAGTTTATAGTATTATGTATTATGTATTCATGTGTTATGACTGATATAGTTATATGTTTCTAAGCTTTTCGTAGTTTGTGCTGTTTCATTTAGATTACATATTTCTTACCTTTGGTCGAATAATTTGACTTCGGGATTGATTCCTCCATTTATAATCTAATTTAGGCTTTTTCTTAGAATTTTTTATATATTTGTGTAGTTATACTTGTTTTCTTGATTATTTTTTGCCAAGTTATTTATTGATTCTAAAGAGTTTTGTCAAAATGTAGGCAATAAAGCATATTTTGACGTTGACTTTAGTAGTTGCGAATTTGTTAGGGAGATCGTGAGATACTCCCAACGAAAAGGTGATTAATGACCTATATGTAGCAATGTCGGGAAGAAAGCTGCTATTTGTAATAAAAATCCTAATCACAAATTTAAAAATAGCTTTAATTTAAGGAGAATTATTTTATGTATAGATAAGTAGATAAAAATAAAATAGATTCTAACAACTAGAGCTAAAAAAAATTGACACAAGAAAATCACATCAAGGGTTATCAAAGGGAAGTCGAGCAAGGGAAAGGGAAAGACACCCAGAATATGCGCAAGTAACAAAGTCGAGAAGCCTAACTAGAAAAGACGTCGAGATAACAAGCACCTGCATTACGGAAGAACTAATCAGAGCTAAAGTACAATGGATGGAATAGTTCAAAACCCTTTTGATTGTTTACACTGAATTTCTAGACCAAGTTATCTCGACATTTATGTTATACGTCTCGAACAAGAGTATCTTTTCTATATGAAAAGTCCAGTCTTTGGGAATATGGTGTAAAAATTGAAAAATTGCAATGCCGCAAAGTTTGACTGCAATTGCATTTTCATTTCGACTTCATTTAAATAAAAGCAATTTTTATTGTGTAACTTTTTTGGGCCGTTGATCCCTTAATATGTATTTCTGGATCCATCTTCAAAGGAACTTTTTTCTCGAGCGGTATAGGGTGTGTCACGAGAATGGACCACTCGCTTTTGCCTTATTAACGGTTTACCTAAAATCCACGTGAAGCAGAACTTAACTGTGAAATGAGAGAAATATAGAACATTATTAAAACAGTACTTATAGTCACAAGAACAAATAAAATAATTATATTCACATAATTTTTTTATTCATTATAGTTGGTAGTGCCGCTCTATAAAACCGTGGCGTCGTAACCAAGAGCTTCATCTTACCAGAAGGACAAATGCCTGTATAAGTAGTCCTACACTGTTTGGACCTCCGACACTTTTACAACGTATCGGTGGTTATCCATCATAAAAAGTTCCTTGAATTTAGGTTCAAGTTTTCTACTTCGTCCCGTCATTTATTAGCCTGAACCAACACATGTTGGCCAATAGGGAATATAGGGCATGCCTTTTCATCTTAATTAATCGAACCATTAAGACGTGAGAAACGTAACTATAACCATAACAATTTGACTACCGTAACCATTAATACGGGACATCGTAACCGTAACATTCTTTTTGTATTCTTACCGATCCAAGATCATTTATTAAAAATTTCGTCTGGTAACGATTCCGATTCTTGCCGTTTATCGCATGTGATTTCGGCCTTAAGAAATGAATCATTCATTCCTTGTGGGCAGTATCCAAGTAATACCTCGTATGTGATATACGTATATATAAATATACCGTGACCCAGTGCACCATGTTTACTGCTTTTAACCGAACACATTTACGGCCGGTTGTACAAAACCCAATTAAAGTTTAGAATGTTTGACGGAATGTCAAATTTGACAGCGAGTTCCTAGATTTCTATAAGCAGCTTGTCAAATCCAAAAACTCGGTTAAATATTCTAAACAGCAATTAAGTTTTGTGCAACCTGCTGTTAGTGTAGCCGTCAACTAAGATTTTGGGCGTCGAAAAACTACCCAATCATCTAAAAATACATTAACACTCATAACGTTAAAGTCTTGGGCAAAGTACCAACAAAAAAGTCAGGACTTTTGCTGAGAGAGTTTTTGGCGTATCCAATTGTAATTTCGTAACTACTTTCAATTTGTTCCGTCGGTAGTTGAGTGACGGAAATATTGTATTGGCTTTAAGTTGTTATCTTATGTTTGAAATAAAACAGGTCCCGAACCTATTTTACTTGCGTCACCCTGCACCTCAAATTCTCGAAAATCGCAAGTATAGTAACCACCCTCACCTTTTTACGAAAATTTCATTTTGAAGCCCTCAAAAACCTCTTGCTGAGTGAGCTTCCAACTGAAGTGGCATTTTTTTCTTTTTAGCATTAATATCCGTCGTGTTATGGAGCCAAAACCATTTATATATTTTCTAAACAAGCTGCTTACTGCACTTTTTCTGAAAATCTTCTCTACTTACGGATAATTTTCAAGATCCCAGTAAATTTTAGCTTGGGCCATCAAAACTGGAATATATCTAAAATAAAAATATATTTAAAACAACGTAAAATTTAGTTAGTCATTGAAGAAAACTAGAAAAATTAGCCTTAACGGCTGCAATCGGATTATAATAGGCTCGGAGCTCGGAGTATAATAAGGTCCGTTATTTCTTCCGGCATTCCTTATATTGTACTATAAAACCACCGTAAACACAGGGACGGACATATGAAGAGGAGTGTCTTCCCCAATATTTTAGTCTGTTGGTTTGATTTGTCAAAATAATTTTGTTAAAATCCAAAGAAGGAACACACAAAATAAGAATGATACTACTACCTACACAAAAGCGCGGACCTTTTTTTTTTCAGAAAGGTGTGAACTTTTTTTTTAGTCCTGAGTTGAGTTTTCTCACTTACGCCCTCCCACCCAATATTTTTCGGTGCACCCCTGATGATGGGTAACAGGAACTTTTAAAAGTCTGTATATGTATAAAATATCAAGAACAAAAAAACAAAAAATATGCTTGTGTTGGATTTGAACCTGTACCATCTGTCGACATCTACTCTAGAATGAAAATAAGCTTAACTAAGATCTCAAAAGGTTGTCCTGTGCAGATTGAAATAAAAAGTGTAAGTACATGTAGATTCCATAAAATTTAAGTGCGAGCTGAAAAAACTTTATATTTAAAGTGCCTAGGTTAGGGGCTTATATAGAGTAATTTGATACACATACTTCGCCATTAAGTTTCAGGTATATACGAAATTATACAAGTCTAGTATAAAGTACAAGAATTGATATTTAAAATGATAATGCCTTCTATTGCAATCGATCACTCGTATCTGAAGAATTTTAATACTTAGGATATTAGGGACAGTACAACTAATTTTCCAATTTTTTGTGTAATAGAAAATTAACTCTAGAGTTTAAACCATAGTAACTAATGTCTTAATAGGCTTTTTTCTCGTACAGGATGGAGCATACAATGTTGGTGTATTTAAATTTCATATAGCTTAAGCTGCTTGTGTAGCTAACGCAAGCTGAAGAAAACAGGCTTTTTAAACTTAATTCAGAGTAAGGTTGCTACAGATTTTTTTTGATATTGCAAACTTTATTTTCAATATTATCTCAAAAATAATTACTCCTTATATTTCTCTTGGAAAACTACTAGCATAATCTAAGCTTATATCGTTATTTTAGTTATTGGTACTTGCTTACGAGATTGCGGGTAAGCAGTCCAAAACAGCTTTAATTTTTATCTTTGCCATGTCGACTGCCTAAGCTATAGATCTCGTAATCTAATTCGGTATGTTCTTGGAGAAAATAACACTTGGTCTCAAAGTTAATCCTGCTGATCTAAATAGTTCCAATATGCATTTCAACCTTGTCATGTCTTCCCTCGTAGATACCGATGAAATGAGCACATCGTCCGAATATGTCAGAATAATTTCATAAGCAGTAAAATTCTCCCCATATGGGAAAAATTGTTTGCAGAAAATTTTGCATGCAAAACGATAATAAAAGTTAGTCAATTTCAACTGAATGCTTTGTTTGCCTAGCTAACCAAATCTAATCTAATTAAACTATCAGTACACTATTACAAATAGAATCTTTGGATCAAGAATTGTATCAGATGTTTTCATAAGTTACCTTATAATTCAGGCTTTATTTGGTTATTTCAATTAGTTTAATAAATAACGAAATTTAAAAATATTTTACATTAAATTGTGGAAACTGGATAATAAAAAGTTGGACGCTTTTTTTGGAACCATTTTTACGTTTTTATCAACAATTAATTAGTTTAATTCAGGTCAGCAGCAGTAAAAAAGCATAACGTAATTCCACCGATAGCCCTGAAATTTGATATATAGCTATGAAATAAAACAAACATGTAAATTTGACAGGACATTTCGTTAACAATAAATTTTTATTCCTCGCGATGATGCCTCATCATAAGTATCAACTTCTAATTCTCAGGATAGATTAAAGTGCCTTTTGGGAGGCCCGGCGTATAGGCCTAAAATGCCCTTGTCGGTTGTCCACCCACTATCACTCTGGGTCATTAGCCTTGATTCAAAACCGCCCTAAAGGCTAGTAACTTGTCACAATCTAGGGTTCTCAGCTCTTCCATGGATAAGGTAGCTGATCCGAAGGTTTCTCTTCCTAGTTTGCTCCACCTGTCAGAAATTCCTATTCAGTTGTATTACCTCTCCTCCCCTGTTACCATTTAATAGGTAGTTGCGATAGGTGGGGTAGACTCGGAAGGGAAACATTCGGATCAGCCACCTTTTCCAGGGAGAAGATAAGAACCCTTATCTCAAGGGACAAGTTGTTAGCCTTCATAAGGACGGGCCGAGTTAAATCAAAACCAGAAGGTGATCTAGAGTGGGGCGATAAGGGCCTTTTAGGCTTATATGCCGAATCTCACAGGTTTTTCAAATCTCTCAAATAACGGAAATGCAAAATTTAATTGAAATGAATTGATTTAATTAGTCCGGTCCTTCCTAAAGATGTTCGAACTTTGCACCATTGGATTCGGTTACACAAGCTGTCACTCGGCGTCTCTATGAATGCTGTGAGCATCGACGGTATTTGGGGGGGGGGTACCAAGCCTAACTTCTCCCATTACAGTTTGGCGACTTGGAATGGACCGTTACCCTATTTGGAAACTCGTTATTTAAATAATCCCGCATTTCGCGTCTACAATGAGGTTGAGGACCGTCGTAAAAAAACATGGATATAGCGTGGGGATTTTTCGTAGCCCATACATCGTGTTTCGGAAATTATTTGTCCCATTGCGAGTAAAAATTAATTCGTTTGTTACTAGAATACAATTTGTGAAAATCTCATTGTGGGCACTTTGCTGTTTAATTGTATAAATGCTGTTAAAGCTTAAATTGCTTGAATTCGGTGCAAGCGAAATTGATTTTCTCTTGAAGTATTCCACACTTTATTTCGAGACGCTTTGACTTGATTTGCGCTATGTTGGTACTGCTTGCTGGATCTTCTCCAATATCTAAAATTTCTTCGATCTGCAACCTTTTAGGGGGTCGAGGTTTTTCAGCAAGTTCATCACGATTTTCTTTAGTTGTCCCGTGTTTCGGGTTCTTAAAACAAGATACATAAATCGATCCGGTGTGGGATGAAATAGCTCGATGTAAAATCGTGATGATGCGGCCGTAACTTGGTGACACTCACCGTATACTAATAACCTTAGAGTATCACAACTCATTCATAAATCACGTTAGGGGTATGCACCAATATGGTTCCCCTATTTTTCACATTCTATCGACTAATGTTAACGATAAAACAAGAAGTGGGGATGGCCCATGCCCAAGCCGTGGCCATTTGTTGACAAATGCCAGTAACGGCGTGAGTTTTCACTTCCCGCATAAGGAAATATCATTAATCGTATAAAAATTATCGTTCCGGGTTTTTACAGATCCTCATGTTTTTCCATTACTGTCGGTCGGTCTGTTCCGGTATAGCTAAAAAATCCACTTACTCGATTAACTTTAATTTTTCACAAAAATTACGTCCGATATAAAAAAAAAACTGGTAAAATATTGGTATGAAATCAATATGGCGAAACAAAGTGACGACCTGTTAAAATATTTGATGTACGAAAAGAAGGATTCTTACCTATTTCTTAATGAGGCAAATAGGTGTTTTTACAAACTTCAAAGAAATAATCGTTCTCTACTTCACTATCTAAAATCAAACCATTAAATTAGGTAAGTTTAAAAGGAAATTAGTTATTTCTATCTTATTAAACATTAGTTTTTAGTTATGTTTGCCTTATGTCACTATCATTTTGTAATTGTGACATTTAGAAAAATTATTTGTTCAGTTGAAATTTGGATAAAATGGATACGCAGTTTCTTAGTAATATTTTTTCAACATTTTGTTCACCCATATTGGATTTTTACCAAAACGTTACCACGTCAACATCATATGACTTTTAATTTTTAACCAAAACTTGAAGTAAATGGGACAAGCAGTTCTTGAGCTTTGTCGCGGACAGGCATACAGATTAACCGATGGAACTGAGAAAACATGTTTTTTTTTGTAACTAGAATACTTTCCTCTTGCAACGAAAGTAAAAAAAGCGAGCGCTATTAGATACGATTAGAATAGCCAATGGTTATATTGTTTTTCCATGTTAATAGCTAACATTTTAAAAATAAAAGATTGTTTTTAATTTTCAATATCCTAAATCTTAAATTCTAACCAGTTTAGAACATGTTTACGAACACATTTTTACTTTTAATACCCAGAGAATCACCATTTAAATTCTTTTACCTGACAACAGTTACATACAAAATTGGCCCAACCAAATTAAAAAGGCGCGGAATCATCCGAAACTTTATTATTTCCCCAGATTTCATCCAAAATCTAGAGATTTTCGAAATCACAGTACGTTTTTTTGAGTGTGAGAGGCCCTTCGACTATTTTAATATGGTATAGGTATATTCTATAATTATTTTAATTCTCTGATAGGAAAAACCATTGTAATCGGCAAAAAATCACCTGTCTTTTTTGTGTCATTTTGCTTCTGAAGATTCTCACATGAACCCGACGAAATAAACGTTCTATTTTACTGAACCGGATTGGTCAATACGTCATGTGGCCCAAAATAAGTGAATACGGTATTTTCTATTAGACATGTCTCTTGGAAAAGGAAATCTTGCTGTTTACTTAGTGATTAAAAGAAAATTCCAAACTTAAACGGCCATTTCCCATTGCCACACCATAGTTAGGTCAACTAAAGCTCCTAGTTTCGCAATGTCCAAGATAAAGTAAATAAAACTTATTTATTAAATATTTAAAAAATTAATGTTCTAATGTCACCGCACCTTTAGATAGGTGCTTCTTGAAGTAAGATATATAATATATAATAATTAGAAGATTTGAGCCATATCAACAAATACACATTAAATACATTAAAACACATGCAGTAGTGAGGCTAAAAAAATATTTTTTAGCAAATTAATTTCCTTAATGTTAAAATTTATTGTAGTTCCACGACCCGCTATTGGTTTTTAAGCCACGCCGGTCACGTGACCCTGTAACAATATTTACTGTAGACTTATACTTTTTTACCACAAGGATCCTTTGTCAACGAAAGTGGGATGGTCTAATACCACAGTGGGATGGTCTAATACGTGGAGTTGTCGATCGGGTTTGCCATAGCTAACTAAAACTCTTGTTACTGGTGAAATCTGATCTACTATTTTGCAATAAAAGTAATTTCTTTATACTGTGTAGAAACTAATACTGAAAATACTTTACTACTCTTTGTATGAAAATTTTATTGCATCATGTTTAAACATATTCACCGTAATATAATGGTATAAACATTGGTGTTCCTGGCTAGGCTTGGCATCGTCGTACGATCGACCTTATACTGTGAGGTATGTAAATAATGAACTCATTTTTATTCTTCCTCTAAGCTAGTAATATATCTGAAATATTGTATCGTGCAAAACTCAATCTATTACTACTGCTTCTATGATACATTCTGCGTAAATTATCAAAAAGAAAAAAAAAGTCGCTTGATTGTCATGTTAAAAAAGAATTCCCAACGCCCTACCAGCTTACTAATTCTAATACCATATTCTATCATCGGCACCGCTTTTATGACCAACTCGCAGTCGGTTTTACTGTGTCGGCCTTACACGAAAAGGTATTTTTCGTCGAGCTGCTAACTTTTAATAATTACTCTGTCTATTCATGTAGAGGTTTGTTGGCTTTCCAAACTCAAAATATCGACGCACATGAGAGAGAGCGCAATAAATATAATATATAGATATCACTAGGAAGGCAAACATGTAAAAAAAAACTCAGTTTGATAATATAACTTTATATCTGCATAATAATAAAATGATATTCATATAATAGTTACTTTCTATATTTAAAAAAAAATCACACTTATAACATCTCTTTGGAAATAATTAAAAAGAGAAAAATAAGAAAAAAAGGGCATTATATGCAAGAAAACAAAAATATTATAGTGGCTATTTCACAAATATGGTTAAAGGATAAAACATGAGTTGATACTAATGCCACACCTGGCCAAAAATAGCTAAAACAGTCTTAAATTGCACCAAAATATAAACATATACTTTAAGAATATAATATAAAATTTTTACTAAAATGTAGGTTTAGTATAAAATCCTATGACTGATGTCTAAAAATAAAGATACAAAAGTGACTATTAGACAAGAAAGAGTAACAATATAAAACGCAACTCATGTATGTATGAGCTCTATCACTAAATTGTGTAAAAATGTTATGTTTATGTTTGTTGTACCTACACACAAGTCTATATTTTCTATATATCAATTAATTAAATAAATAAATAAATAAAAAAATACAGTCAGTACCTCAGCAATGTTCATTTCAAATCGCTTTGATTACACTTAATAAAACAAAAAGTTCTGAAAATAGCATGAACATTTCAGGACTCCTTGATCTAGAATATACAACTGATGAACCAACAAAGCAATTATTTTTATTCGAGATGAAACTGTCTATACGAAACTGCAAAAAAAATTACCAAAATCTAAAATGTTGATATTTTATTTTGTTAGTATCTTTTAATTATTAATGGCTTTAAATATTAATTATTTATACACTTCTTCCTGTTACAAGTTCAAGCCTCAAGTTTTTACAAAATGATGGCTAGAATTAGGAAAATTTTTCCATTATAATACAAATAGAATTTATGGTCGTCAAACGTCTGTCATTTTGAATTGGTTGAGAGGTTATTTCACTTGAGAACATATTATTTGCAGTTGTATAACATTAAATAGTATTTAATATGATGAAACTAACTAAAATTAAATAATAAAAACATACGGTGTATATATACATATAAATTTATAATGAAAATAATACAAAGAACGGTCTTTTCTCCGGATAGATTTACCTTACCTTTGACGGTAAAAATATATTTTTGTTTATTCTAAAAAAATCACGGTTTGTTTCTAATTTGATAGAACATTTGAATAAAAAAAAAAAGAAATTTTATAGCTAGCAGTATAACTTCACACACTGTATATAAAAAGTTTAAATCTGTTCAAAACTAAATCAAACCTACTAATCCAAGCTAACATTTTTAAAAATAATTTTCTGTAGATGTAGAGGTAGGCGTGACGAAAATTATAAATAAAAAAAAAAAACTGAGAGAGTAATAGTTTTCAAAAACTTTTTTTAACGAAATAGGCATAAAGTGAAACATTTTCACTATTCGGTTTTCGTAAATGATTAATATATACAGCAATGGTTAAATGAGGCAAACTTGGACATTCTAGTTCCCAATAATTAGATGTTTTAAACTCTCGAGTTATTCCAAACATTAAAAAAATATTATTTCAACAATAAACCGCAAAATCCCAATGAGACTACTGTATCTAAAAATTTACGAATCTTTAATAGAAGTGAATATAGATAACCGAAATTTTCATATATTTTTGTTTGTTATTCTTAAAGATAGTATAAAAAAACATTTCTTAATGGTCTATTCTATGATGTAGTCATTTTTTAGAATCCTACATTTCGACTTTTTCAGTATAATTATCAATCTTATTTTTAAAATATAGAACTGCAAATGAAACATTTCTTTTTGGCCATAAATTGACATTTAAAGACATCAGTGGTGTCTCTTAAGGTAGCAACCTTGCCGCTTCATCACCAATAATATTATGTGTTCATCACTTACGTTTGCTAATGATTTAAAAGATTTTTACCAGTCTTCAAAGTTTAGTCGCTGGCCGACAATTTCAGCAGAACATTGACAGCGTCTCCGAAAAGATATACTAATTAAACCGCCCTAAAAATAAATAAAGGTAAGGAAATAATTTACTCATTCAGGCAGGGAGATTTAACTATTGAGTATTCATTAAACAGTTTGCTTTGCATAACCAGGGTGTTGTTGAAGATTTAGGTGTTTTTATGGACAACAAGCTTAATTGCATCTTCAGATTTGCAAAAAGTTTAACGATATCAACTGCTTTAATTCTCTTCGGGGTGTTGCTGTTATCTAAACTTAAATACGCCAGTTTAATATGGTCGTCTATATACACTACTCACGTACAGACTAGAGAGTATCCAACATTCTTGAAAGTGATCAGTTTAACAATATACTCTTGAACTGCTTTAACGTTCCATCTCATGAGAATCGTAAAAACTGCCAGGCCATTCAATATGCCCCTATCAATGCCAGAAAATGTACGCCTTACACAGTACCAGTTCGAACTAATCTAGCCAAAGGCACCTCTTTATCAAGCCTACAAGTGCTACAATAACATTAGCAGCGAAGTCGACATATCCCATGCCACACCTATTTTTTTTTGTAAAATTAACGATAATATAAATCCAAACCGATAGATTAACGTATTTAGGTTTTTTATTATATGATCTCTACATTACTGTAGTGTAACTTGTTAATTATATCCAACTACCTTACTCTTATTAAGTTACTTTATTACCTAATTTTCTATTGATCAATGGCATGGTAAGCACACTAGTTAATACATACATGAAATTAGATACTTGGTATTGCTTTCTGTGCAATCAACAAATGTAATCTCCTTGTGTGGCTTAATTTAAGCAAAACTGGAAAATGTAAGGCATACCGAAAATTATGTACATTTTAGCCATAATTTGTTGGAAGGTCACATACGGTAAAATACGGTTTTTTTTTGTCTCACCCCCCAACCTCCAATCATCAATCGTGCGACACGTCCCCTGCATTCATAGAACGGATAGTTTTAGAATTCATGTTTCAGCAGGAATTCTAACAAACATTAACTATTGTCTAAAACGAAAAGTTGGATTTAACAATTGATTCGACCGTAGCATCATAGACCGTTAAAAATGTTAATTCAATGTATTTTTACTTTTTCCTTATCTTCAAGATTAAGGTCATAAAAAATTCAGTTTTTTTTCTAATACCTCTGAAAATATTCAGAATGTATCAGATTTCATAATATCAAATTACTGGGCACTAAAATGTGCAAAATAGGAAGAATTTTTCACCCTGTATAGTATTCTAAATTTGAAATCTATAAATGTTGGCTTCTAAACAATTCTGCATTAAGTACAGTATGTTTTAAAAGTATCATATGTCTAGTAGGTATATTTAACTATATATATATATATATATATATATATATATATATATATATATATATATATATATATACATATATCAGCCAAGAAACTACAAAACGGTTCTAGAGGCAGCACTGAAATGTATACACATTTTCAGGAATGTTATATTAACTATTACATTCCTGGTGTGTGTAAGGTTCTAGTTACTTTTATTTTTTAATCACCCCTTGAATATGTTTTGTCCTAAAATAAATTAAATTTTTATTGCATTATCAAAATCTTATGTACTCAGTGTAATTTTTTTTCTGCAAAATGTGTAAAAAACATAACAGTCTAAACAATTCTGAGCAAGAAACAGTATTGTAGGGTTTTTACCAGATTAAACTTATTTCTAAACTTAAAATACAAACTACTAAACAAAATGAAAAATATGGTGACAATGGCCAATAAGGCTCGACTGCCACCTATATATAAACTTTTTTTAATCAACTACTTTAATTAAAAACATTTGCATACATTATTTGATCAGACTATAGGGCCCTGTTTCAATCATTACTCGTTTTTTGTCGAATAGTATACTCTTAGTGCTAGAGGAATATTAAGTTGCAATACAAATTTTTATGTAAAAGTGTATATACAAAGTTACCTCAGTTTGAAACTTGATCAAACAAAGGATTATTACACTATTCATTTTGGGTTCTATCTACAGTTTAGTGAGCATTCATTTGTCACTAAATTTTTGGTTGGCACCAAACTTAACCACAGCAAATAAATGCAAAGTTGCACGAATAGTTTTTAATTGAATTAGATTCATTCTTTTGCGTCTGTTTTCAAATTTTTATTTATGTTAAAGATTGTAAGGAGAAATTGTTTTTAAAAAAATTGAATACGAAATATTGCTAAGTCAAAAGTAACCAATAAAAATCAAATATAAATTGTTTTGTACTTTAATTTTATTCAATGGCACAGTAAATTTGTCACTTTTAAATCTGCTTTTTAACGTATAATGTCTGTATCTTGTGGCAGATTAAAAGGTTAGGTAAAAAAAGAAATACACGCTTAACCATTTTTCAGAAAATTCTCCCGACCCCGCACCGAAACGACCATTACGTTTCCAATACCATGTGGTAATAGTACAGATTAAATTCGCGCAAAAATTGGAATATTCTCATTCAGTTTGAGATAATCCCCCAGGTTCTCGAAAAACATGGAAAACCCAACACGTCGACTATCGTTGGCTGGCCGGAAACTGCCGAGTAAGGCTTGTAAGTGGCTCTGAAACCTCACAAGCAGGGTGTTAACTTACAAAAAGAAAAAACTATTGTTTATAATACCAATATGAACTCAAATTAACCTTTATAAAAGTCATGCAAGACATAGATACAAATATTAGTCTTCATTTCTATTCTAAATAGTAGATGATAAAACTCCACCGGTTTGTATGATGGCACTAACTTATTGACAAAAAGCTATCTACCAAAAATTCTTGTTTAAGAAAAACAAAAGAGTTATAAAACGTTTTTTACCACATATCACTTTAGGGGTTTTTAACGTAGATATATAATTTGTAAATCACCTTTCTGGTAAATTGTATTAAAAAAAATGTGTGAATTATGTTTTTGAAGGTAGTGATCTGTGGAATGTGACAGATTGCCTGAAACAGTCAAGTTTTACATTTCTGCTATTTGCTACTCAAGAATTACTAAATATATTATCTGAACATTTAAAGGTAAGATATAACAATAACCTGGTCAGTTTTTGGAGGCTCATAAATGTATTTTAGAAAGATTTTACCGAAAAAATCCGCTATTACAGCCATATTAACATGCTTGGAATTTGTATTTACCCGACTCCAGAATCAAAACTTTGCCACTTTTTTATGATTTGAATCGAGCTCTTGATTGAATGGATCATTCACTTCTTTCAAACTATATAGTGTTGGAGTACGAGGAAACACTATTGATTGGTTTAGTTCATATTTGGCACACACAAAAAAACTGTGGGAATATAGCAAAAGAAATTTAATGTGACATTGGTATTCCACAAGGATGCATACTGTGATTTACCGTCTGTACTAATTTAATAAAAATTTTAAGCCAGCATGACCAGTTAAAAAAATTGTGAAATCTGTCAAGTTGAATTGTTAAAAAGATACTATATCAGAATATTAATAAACTATTTGTATTGACGTATTGCTCCAGAATAGGTTGTAGGACTTTCAATGCGTAACATTCCTAGGACTAATGCTAGAGAGATCAAGTTCACCTTGGAAATTTCTAAGCCAGTAATCATCATCAATATGCCACATTCGAAGCAGTTTTTATTATTCAATTCTTAGGACTAGACGTGGTACTACATTCGCGTTAAATACAAAAATTAACATAACCAACGAGGCAGAGACGGTTTTAAATAGCACAGCAACTAACATTTTTCAACTCCACTTTATGCCGATACAGACCAGACAACCCCTTTTACAATGAAACAAAGAAATATGTGTGTATAACGTGTATAATATCCAACAAATCGTTCTAAGTGCTATTCGTTACTAAAAAAAGGCAGATAAGATACATCAATCAGTAAAATTAAAATTTAACATCTAACAAAACACAAATACAAACGCAGAACACCAAAATAATATTTTTAAATTTTCCTCTGCAAAAGCAGATAAATACAAACGCAAACGAACACCAAAATAACATTTTAAAATCTTCCTCTGCAAAAGCAGATGTCTTCTAACACTAATTTCGAAAAAAAAAATAATAATAAAATGTGATTTTGTTGTTCGGCTGTGTTAGCATTTGTATTTTGTTAAATGTAAAGTTAATTCCACTTATGAATTTAACTATGTGTCCTATATGTTAGTCGAAAGTGCTTTGGTATGATCTTTTGTTGGATACTGTACTCTTTATACAAACTCTTCACATGTACATAACCAGTTAAGCTTGCAATCCCTTTTCCTCCGTCGACACATAAATGTGTTAACAACGTTAAGGGATTATAAAAGTTATATAGTATTAAAAAAATATTAAATTAAATTAATTACTAATTAACTAGGTTTTATAATTTTTTTTTTTTACTTTTGAATGTATATTGTAATCTTCAACTAGAGCGTTAAGTTGGAATATTTAATATAATAAATTTGCTTCATAATATAAATAAATCTGAATTTGCAAAAATAAAAGTGACAAAAATAGGCTCTGAATATTATTTGCATTAGAATATGAAGTAAGAAAATCAAGAAATTTAGTAGCACCAATACTGTTCTTCTAGACTTCAGCAAACGTCAATCACCTAAGACAACATCTAGAACGGATAGCATATATAACAAATAGGTACTCCTTATCATATAAACTATGTGGGTTTCTATAAGTAAAAATAAATAACATTAAAAATAAAGATAATATAAAAATGTCAAAGTCCGGGGTCGTTACTATTTAACCGATTTTATTCAAATTTTATGACTATTGAGTAGACATTTCAAAAGTATTTTTCAAACTGGTTTGAAAATAAAGATAAAATTTATTTAAACAAGAAGAACGTTCATGTGAATTCTATTACTGACTATATATGAACTTATGTTCTATTATGCTATAATGCAATGTAATATCACGACTTTTCTTCACTTATATCCTTGCTTATTTGCACTAATACAAAATCCAAACAATATTTTGATAGTCTTGACATGTTCTCGACTAGCAAATACTTTTAGATTATGTATGTTGTGTAAATCAGCTATAAGAACATTATATGGATTTAACATTATACATAATAAATGAAATCGTTTAAATAGCGCCGACAATAGATCATTTTGTCAAAATGTTTTTTTTTATTCTTGTCAAAATTCAGACAGCACCTATTCATCACAATGCTAACGTACGTATATCGAGGACGTTGGTACTCGTCTGAGCCATTTATCACCTGCGATTCACGAATCAAGTCATTGGCCTAAGCACTGGTGGCAGTTCTTAGATCACTTTTCATTTCTCGACTATATATATCACCGACCGAGTGTTACCAGTTCGCCATGCCCGGTTTATTTAATGTCATGAAGTAAATCTGGCACGAGGAACCGCTCTTCGCGCTCGAAAAGAAGACCTTGTCGTTCCGCTCGCACAGGAACTTGAGCCTTTGCGCCTTTTTGTGCATGAACACGCCGTCCAAATGACCCGACTCGACCGAACGGATCTCGATGGCTTTGTTACCCCAGCCCATGATTTGGCCAGTGCCTATGTAAGCTACGGATGTAGGCATCTCGCCCCACTGTAAAACAAAAAAGATTATTGTAATATTTCCACTAAAAATGTACCTATTTCTACAAGATGAGCAAGATATAGATATATAGATAATAAAAAACTTTAAATACGAAACTGAGACTTTTGTTATAAAAAAAATTGGAAAAGGGAATTTAAACCGGAACTTCCCTTGTAAAAGATTCCGCCACATATATAATACAGTTTATATGTCCATATAGATTTTTTAAAATAACTTTACACAAATAATATAAATATTATTATGTCACTTTTCTTGATAATTTCATTAGGAGGAAAGTTCTGTTAAAAAGGCTTTACCTTTTGTACCCTGAACTTACCTTATAATAAAACCAAATTAAAATATATAACAATTTATACAATACTGCCAAATAAATATAGGTATATATAAACTGTGTAATCTGTGTGTGGTGGAATTCGTTACGAGGGATGTTCCGAGTAAAGGTCGGTTTATCGATTTTTTAAAATTTATTTTCCTTCATATTCATTCTGTTTATATTTTCTACCGTTTTTACTACATTTTTATGTTGTACTTGTCAAACCGAAAGTAACCGGTCTTTTAAATAGTTGTTTGGCGCATGCGCCTAAAAATTTACAATACATATGTTTTATTGAAATATTTAGCAGTTATAAGTTCATTTACATAATCTATAAAAAAAAAGCAATAACATTTAATATTTTCCTCCGTGCAGAGAACGTTTATATTCTAGGAAATGGAGTTTTGCACTTTCTAAATATTTAATTAGGCCGTTATTTTATTTTGTACTATAGGATTGAGAAAATTTTACCATTTCAGCCCTGTTTTACACTTAATTTTTTTGCAAAACTCCAACTAAATTGGATAAGTAGTTTGATATTTAAACATTTTATTAGGCCGCCATTTTGTTCAATCATAATTGCTCCTCACCAAAGTTTACCACTTTATCCCTATATCACGTTAAATTGAATGAGTAATTTTCTTATAATTCATAAGAATTTCGGACCAAAACTTGAAGTAAGTGGGATAAGTAGTTTTTGAGCTATGCTGCGAATAGAGGGACAGGCCGACAGAATTAGCAAAACTTGAAATGTGAAAATCTGGAGAAATTTGGGAGGGTAATTTTTTCACGATTACAAAATTTCCCTCTTACGAGGGAAGTAAAAACTAACTATCGAAGTAGAAAAATATAACCCAACACTCTAAGCGCCAACCTAATATCACATACTCTATGCCTATCTTCAAGTGTTTTCGAGATATTCACGTTTGAAAATTGACAATTTAGAACTTGGAGAGACTGTAAAATCTAAGCGATTCGATCTAGGGTAAAACAAAATGAAATTGCTTACTCTATCTTAATTTGAAGACACTTTTCAACGTGATATTAAACTTCCTTTGATTTTTTCAATCAGAAGTGAATGCCATAGGAAAGGCACTAAAAACTAAAATAGGAATGTATAATTCGTTTTGCCCTAGATCGAACCGTTTAGATTTTACAGCCTCTCAAAGACCGAAATTTTTATAATTTTCATATGAGCGAATAAAATACAGGGTACTGTATTTAAATTACCGTTTTTTTTTAAATTAATTTTGGGTCATATCTCTTTTATTTGAAAGCCAGTTTTTTCAACACACACAAATTTCTACACATTTCGTATATAAACTTTTTCATATCTCTACGCATAACGGATATAAGAGTCTAGGTAGACCATTTTTATTCTGGCATCGAAGCTTCCTCATGCGCTATTGGCAAAGGTACGTCATTCGGCGAAGTATAAATAGCGTTACATTTTTGGTGTGAGCCTGGTGGCTCAGTGATAGGGTTCTCCAGTTACCCTGCAATGGGTGTGTGTTCTAATCTCGATTCGGGCAATGCCTTTTTTTTTGATAAAACTCATAATTTTTGTATTTTTGCGTTTTAAAAGTCGTTTTGGTTATAGCCCTGGTTAGACCTTTTTTTGAGGCGACGTAAAAAACTGTGTCTATATTAAAATAAGGATTTTTTTAACGAAATCTTACCGTTATGTAGATTCGTCCCGTTATGTTAGCACCATGTTAACCACGTTCTTCGATAAATCCAATATTAAAGCCAGAAACCATCATTAAAGCCATAATTTGACTCGTGCGGCGCATGATCAAGCATCTATGCCAAAGCAAAATTGGTCCACCTAGACTCTATAGATATATAACGTCTGTTCAAAGATATCCAGATTACAAATTTTAAAGATTATGAAACGAATTTTCTTAATTTTTTTCGAAGACTTTCTTGACATCACCAATCAATTTCCTATTACGATGGAGTTACAAATAAAAGCATCAAATTCAGTTTTCGCTTCACAAAAAAACTTGTATAGATTTAGATCCGTTAGTTTGAAATTACAATGTTTTAAAAATATTATTAGATCAATAACAATTTGCTCTGTGGTTAGTCACAACAATCAGTAGTTCATTACTTAGAAAAGACTTACCTGTAGTAACATATTTTTTGAGACTCGGCCATAAGTATTTACATAAACACCCTCATTATCATAACACAGTAAAAGCTGCATTCCATTACTGTTTGGTAAAGTTACTATACAATGAGGAGTTATACCATTTTGTGTCTGAAAAAAAAATTATTGGAAATATAACTAATTTTCAAAATAGAAACTGATAGAGTTCTAATTTTGATTATACTTATCTTTTCTACGAACTTAACAGAAACGAAATTATAAAATATAAATTTAGGCATTAAATATTTTTCTTTTGCTGTTTCCAAAATAGATTATCGAATCCATTTAAAACGTTTTTTAATCTCAAAATTAACAAAATACATTAAAATTTGTATGCATTAAAACCTAACGAACATTATATATGATAATCATATTATTTAATAAAAGATTTAAAACATAAAAAAATTAAGGTCCCTAATTGAAAAGGGTCACTTTTTAAAAATTGCGGTATTATACCGATATAAAAAGTTTGATTAAACAAACATACTAACACATCATGTGCTATTGAACCGTATGCATAAATGTTTACATAAATATTGTGAACTGGCCTGCCGAAAACGTACAAATTTCTAAATTGGAGAAATAAACAAAAATACAAGCAGCTTAGGAAATGAGGATGGAATAAAAATAGTTAATGTTGTTGGTAAGCTAAATGATGCTAAAAAAAATTATAAGAGATTCTTTTTCTATGCATTTAATTAACGTACAGGGCTTTTCCGTAAATTTTGGAGCACCAGTGGAAACTTTATTTTAAGAGTTAGAAACATCTTTAAATAACAAAATTGTCAAAATTTGTCATTCGGAAGAAAAGCTGTCAAAAAATACCATCTTATGTCCATTAAATTGACCCCTCCTGATTGATTATAAATATAAGGTTGATACCATAATATTTAAAGACACCCGAAAAATTTAGGAAAACCTTTCCTTAAGAAGCAATGAGCGAGACGGTGAACCTTCTTATGCATAACAGTCAATGGGAAAGATAGAGATATCAAATCTAGTATATTTATATTCAGCAAGAAGGGACCCTTTTGACAATTCAGTGTAAAAAACCCTTCAGTTTTCGTAACTTAAAAATTTGTATACTCTTAAAATAAAGGCTCACAACTTCAAGGTATTCGGAAAGGTCCTGTATTTACATGATTCAATCAATATTTTAACAATGATAATCTTAAATTAATATATATATATAGTTATAGTTTAACATAGACAAGAAAAGTACTTACGTGTTTTGGTAAATAAATATCATACACACTGGCCGAATCCAAGTCGACTGCGTGAAAGCCATCGGAACTGCCATAGATCACTTTTAACCTAGTGCCTTCTTCTACAGTAAGATCGACCAAAAGTGGTCGGAAGGTAAGATCACAGAATGATTTGAAAGCCATAAATTTATGATAAGGTTTGGGTGCCCACGCGTAAATTTCTATACTATCTCTAAGCGCTATTACTAGGAATTTTATTCTTTCATATTTGACTATTTTAAAATGCACAGCTCCTTGCAGGTCACCTACATTAATCCATCCATTTCTTCGTTCAACTTGCTAAAATAAATGAATCGCTTATATTTCTGAGAAAATATCAATTTTCGTTTTGTAAGGTTAAATGTAAAATGTACTATAATAGTTCTGAAGCCCACGACCAAAACGTGTATTCATCGCTGCGCGTCTGACAAACTTATACTTGGTTTATTATTCCCCTACGATACTGCTCCTAGATTTCTTCGAACTGAGTTCAGTCGGTCTTATAGTAATTGAGGAGGGAAGTTTCTAGAAATTAAGTTTATACAGTCGGTCAAAAGTCTCTATAAAATTTTAATTTTTTTTATTTTTGTGCTGCAAACTGGTAAAGTGCGGGACACGAAGTAAAACCGGGCGGTCCTTAAAATAAAGGTTCATAGTCTTAAGCAAGCGGAAAAGTTAAATTTGTGTACACAAATAAATTTTATGTTATTTTATTTGTAGTAATAGTTTGCCGCTTCACCTATAAAGTGCGCCAGCTAAGCGGTACGGAAAATTAATCGAGGATTTAGTAAATTTCGCACTGGTCCACTTGTAATTGGGATGTGTCTAGAGTCTCCATGCACTTGCCGCTAGAAGGTTCTAGCTATTTCCAGTGGCGCCTATACATTTCCAGCATTTATTTTCATTTCTATATAAATGCGTTACGTTGAATTTGAATTATTATTTCGAAATAACGATGGCGAGCAAAAGAGGAATAACAATTCGAAGCGGTGCACGTGAAGTTATTGCGAGCGTTATAGAGGCATGTGCTAGAGAAGTTGAAAATAATAGTTTGTCTATTTAAATTCAAAATCGAGCAGAACGCCCTGCATTTTACACTGGTGTTTCGGAAAGTAGTGTAAGAAAAATTCAAAGAGGACATAATGATCGCTCATGTTCTACTTCACCTTTAAAATCTCCTGGTAAAAAAAGACCCCGACTATCATACAAAGATAAAATTGACGATGGCGATTTTCAAGTAATTCAATAGAGGATTTTTATATAAACTTGAAGAAGGTTCCGACCTGCAAACCCCTACTTTGTGCTGTAAAGAACAAAATAGATTTTCCGTACGGGTATAAAACCTTAAATGGGCTTTTACGATCAAATGGTTTTCCAAAATAAATGAAAATTGCTCATCGAGAGACCAAATATTTTTCACTGGCGGGTGAAATATCTATCAACTGTAAGGCAATATAGGCAAGAAGGACGCAATATTGTGTATCTAGACGAAACCTGGGTAGATAATGATATGACAATGAACAAATGCTGGCAAAGTGAAAGTGTTACAGGTGTTGTTCAGGGAATCCGCTCTAGTAGTCGCTTTATTATAGCTCATGCTGGTTCAGAGGCCGGATTTGTTCCAGGTGCTGTTTTAGTTTTTCGCTCTGGACTAACAACTGGAGACTATCATGGACAGATGAATAGAGATAATTTTGTAAAGTGGTTGCTCGAGAAGCTTCTACCTAACATTCCTCCCAAATCAGTCGTGGTAATGGATAATGCGTCTTATCATTCTCACGTAGAAGATAAAGTACCAAC
The DNA here is from genome assembly GCA_030620095.1 of Kuschelorhynchus macadamiae. Taxonomy (NCBI): domain Eukaryota; kingdom Metazoa; phylum Arthropoda; class Insecta; order Coleoptera; family Curculionidae; genus Kuschelorhynchus; species Kuschelorhynchus macadamiae. The sequence continues at coordinate 73,684 of JAUTXW010001085.1, read as the reverse complement.
TAAATACTCTACAAAAGCTCATATGATATCGTGGCTTAAATCGAACAATCTTGTATGTGATCCAACATGGAGAAAATATCAATTATATGAAGTAATATCAGCCAACAAGCCTAGAGAAAAAAAGTATAAAATTGACGGTCTTTTACGTAACCTCGGTCATACACCTTTAAGGCTGCCTCCATACATGTGCGACCTCAATATCGGTGAACTTTCAATTAAGAATTTAAATAAAATAACATTAGAAGCGATTGACTCAATATCGGCTGAAAATTGGAAATCGTATGTTAAACATGTTCGTTCTATTGAATGTAAATACTGGAAATTAGATGGAAAAATTGAAACGGTTATTGATAATTTAGTTATCACACTGGGATCTTCAAGCAGTGACGACGAAACCTCATCATTTTCAGAGGAAGACAACGATTTAGAAGGAATCGAACCATTAGAATCACAGCCGTCAACCTCAAAAATGGCTTAGTTGTTTTCATATATTTTGTAAAATTATTCATAAAGTAGCTAGTCAATAAACTGCTTCAAAATAATTAATTTTCTGTTCAACACCGGGTGTCAAAAAATATCTAATATTGCAATTAATATTTGAGAAACTACATATTTTTCCAAAATTAACACATAAATGTAGTTGTAGTAGAGGAGCCAGCACTGATTTCAGTGAACAAGATTTATCAAAATTTTAACTTATGCAGCTCGACTTTGGGCTATTCGGGTATGCCAAAAGTGACCGTCTGTCATATTACTTTGTATAGGGGGCGTCATTGTGAAGTACTATACAGGACGTTCCCTAGTTGCGTGCTAATGTTAAAGGGGGTAATTCTTGGACCTTTTAAAGAAAAAAGTTTAATATGAAACTAAAAGTCTTAACTTTGGAGATACAGCTATTATAGATAACTAACTGTGTGAAATTTGGTACACGTCTTTTATGTATAAAAGGGCATTTTTTATTAACAATCAATTTTTGAAACTTCTACCAGTGGCGTGCATATGTAATTAATCTGGGTATATCCGTATGCTCCTTAATGCATAGAAGACGTGTATCAAATTTCATGCAGTTTTCTACAACAGCATCAAAATTGGAATGAAAAATATGTTTTCTTTTTAAACTTTACCATCCTATATCTCCAAAGTTAAAACTTTTAGGGCATAAAAACACCCCCTTTAACATCAGCACGCAATTAGAAAACGCCCTGTGTAGTACCTCACAATGACAGCCCCTGTATAAAGTAATATAACAAACGGAGACAGACGGCCACTTTTGGCATACCCGAGTAGCCTAAAGCCGAACTGCATAAATTAAAGTTTTGATAAATCTTGTTCACTGGATCTGATACTGGCTGCCCTTGTAAAATCTGGACTTGCAAATCGTGTATCACTATACTATAGGCAGTAGCCCGAGAACCGTTAATGACAGAACTCAAGAAAACATATATTTATAGGTAAATCGATCAAGAAAAATCAAAATTAAATCATTTTAAAATTCGAAGTTCGCCGTTTTTGCAACACAAAAGAGATATAGAAGTGCGGTACACGAAAGAAAACAGAGAAATATAGATAAAAGTTCATTAAGCATAGTTACATTTTTCAATTATCTGAAGTGCGTATAGTCAAAAAGGAAAACCATATTATTTAAAGAACGACGGGACACCACTGGTTTAAAGAGATTTCTTGGCCGACCTTCCTAAACCGATTGACTCCGCCCGGTTTTCTTTCGTGTCCCGCACTTTACCTTTATTTCTCTTGCATAGTATTGATAACTTGTTAAAAGAAAATCAGTTCCCAAACAACATCAATCAACTATATTTTTTTTAAATTAGTTTAGGTAGAATAAATAATTGCATACAATTACGCCAAAACAGTCTCCGTATATTTAAGGAAATCCCAACTGCTACAAGGCATCTTTCTATTATTTTATCAAGCATATTTATGTCACACTCAGATGACATATCACAAAATAAAAACTGTTAATTTCCTTGCGTTTTAAAGTTTTGTCATTTGAATGTTGGTAATAAAGTTTAAGTTAATTTAGGAAATAAAAATGATTAAAAAAATTGTGAAATTCCATATTCTATTAGAAAAATCATAGTAGATCTATGGAAATAGAAAACATCCTACGCTAAGATAGACGAAATTGTTGGTAAGCCACATTCTACCATCCAATATATTGTTTAACAGTTTAAAACAAGTGGTTCGTTTAAAATACGATTGCACTCTCACAATCTAACTGTTTGCGAAAAACCGAGTGTCATAAAAAAATATTAAAAGATGCAAATTTAAGTGTCACAAAATTGGCCAGAGAGCTAAAGATGTATTTTCAAAAAATGTGAATCCACAAACAATTAGATACAGTTTAAACAAGGCATTTTATAATGGGCGAAGAAGAGTATGTTTCCAGGCTTCTAGAAATTTGGAAAGCCATAATTTTTAGCGGTTAGACAAACATTAATTCATTTGGATCCGATGGTTAGGCCAAGGTGTGGAAGAAGAAAGGCAGTGAAACATGGTGGAGCTAGTGGCATGCTTTGGGGGGTGCATATTGGCTGGTCGAGTAGTATGTATACTTTCGACATTTTAAGGGTTAATTTAAAGCTCAATATTAATAAATTAGGGTTGGAAACACATTACCTTTTTCAACAGGACAACACACAGCTCGACCAGTACGTGAATGGATGATAATAATGTCCGCTAACAGTTGCATATGCTACCAACCTCGCGAAATATTAATCGCACAGAACATTTATGGAAATAATTAAAGTACTCACCCCAACATGATATAACTAACCAAGAGGCTTTTAAAAATAGAATTATGGAAGAACGGCAATATACACCTGATGATATTACAAGAAAACTAGTTTTGAGTATGTCAAATAGATTAAGGGCTGTAATAAACGCTAAAGGTTACGCCACACAGTGTTAAGTTAAAAAAATGTAAGCTATATTTCTAAAATTCTTGGTTACAAAATTTACTGGACAGAGACTTTTTGATGTAGTTTTATGTTTATAATAATTGTAATGCTACACAAGGATAGTAAATTAATGGCAAACGTTGTGTTTAGTGTATTTATCTTGTATTAAGTAGTTTTCAGTTTTTAAATAGAATTAGTCACAGATTTGATGCAAAAACTAATAAAAAGAACGATTTATTTCAAAAATTACTTTTAACTGACTGTATGTAAAGTGATCCACGAGGACTGATGTACATCTTAAATATTACACTCGCAGGGACCTCTCTTTTTCGCATTTTTTTCGACTAAAAACATGGTTTGTTTATTCACGCAGCAACTAGTCTCTGCGTCTGATATTGTGGATTTGGTTACATATAATCCACATTTCTTAAATATAGAATATTAGACAAACAGGGATGAGTCTACATACAGTCAATTCCTTGCAATTTCCTTTCTCCACTTCTATAGCATCGAATGGATTCGGAGCGTAAAAAATCTAGGAGCGGTATCAGAATATATAATTAATCATGTATCAGTTCAGATGTGCAGCTATGAATACAAAATCTTGGTCGTGGACTCTAGGACTACAATATCAAGCTAATAGAATGGTGTTGCATATTTCAATTAGTTATGTTGGAAATGACTAAGGTTAACTTATCAGTTACTGCTAAAATTAAAACAATACTAAAACAAAGTTACATAAAATTAAAAATAATAAAATTAAAACAAAACTTTAATATTTCTGATTAAAGATGCAGTGAACTTGAAATCAGTAAAGAAACTATTCAATATCAGCTTAACAAAAAAATAAACATAAGAGCCCAATAGGATTCATGCTTTAGAAATCCCAAGCATTTTTGGGATCAGGGCTAAATAAATTTTTGACTTAAAGGATATGAATTTATTAAAAAGGAGATTTTTACTGAGCCCTGGATTCTACAAGGCCCTGGAGTATACATAATGGAAACCAATAATGAAAAAAGGTTGCTTAAACCATTCAAATGATATTAAGTACATCTTACAGAGTATAATACAGCTAAGAAAAAAATTATCTCTGCGGATACAATCGTTCAGTTTTACTGATAATAATGAAAATATATGAACCAGAAATGATAGGTAAAAATGTATACAGATAATAGATTCACTTACATCACTAACACCATCCGTCCTTAATATTTTACTTTTCAGCCAACTAAGGTAGTACACCCGTACTCTATTTTTCTTTCCTGATATCGTCACTAGGATATTCTGTCCTTCCAGCACCTCCATCTGTTGAAACCTTCGTCTTGATATAAGTTGATACACCTTGCCTTGTCCGCTCCTGTCTAACAGCATGAGTCCATGTTCTGTTCCAATAAGAAGATTCACACCTATGGTATTAAAAAGTATGAAGTAACCAGCGTAATATGACTCAATATACGATTGTGTAAAATGTATCTTTAACAACTCTGTACTGTTTTGGTACATACTAGATTTTCAGTTTTTGACAATATAAAAATGCATATTTTCACACTTCAATTAGTACTGATACCTATGAAAATCAAACATTGACTACCATTCTTTCTATGTTAGCATATTACAATATTCTATCAGGAACAGTTTCAAATCAAGGGCGGCCAAAAATTATGGGAATATTTTATTAATAGTGGATGTTAAATATGAAAACCTGAGAATTAAAACACTATTTATTGATACTAACAAAAAAATATAATATCTTACTCAAAAGTTAAGCTTTGAATGAAGGGAGACAATTTATAGTATTTTTCTTTAAATCAATGGATGAGACTATAAAGGATGAGAGTCTAATACATACATACCATGATTGGTATAAAGAAAGAAGTTTGTTGACTTGGGATATAAAGTCTTGTAGATTATTATGAGAGAAAGACCTTTGCTGGTAACAAATTTTATAATGGATGAACTTGATAGCAAATTCATGGCATGATTTGTAGAAAAGGAACAAAATCACCCACAATTCGGCGACACTTACATGAGAGAAGCATCGTATATTGATTGGATCATCTATTAGATCAATGTTTATCAAAGAGAGATACTCACCACGCGATTCAATATTGCGCAATTATTCAGAAATTGCTAAATAATTTTGATTTAAAGAATTGCAGATTAGGGGAAGAAGGAAAAACCTTTGTCAGTAACAAATTCCATAATAAGTGGTAAGTCCTTGGTCTTTATATTTGGACGGTAAAAAGATGCGTGCGGGTCGATGCTCGCATCTCCCTGATAGGAATGGCTAAAGAAAGTATAATGCATGATGAGACGTCAGAATAAACCTACGGTAGTATCTATAAAATAAAGACAGATCGCTACAATTCGATGATTCTCCACTGAGGCAAGCTTCTTTGTTATGATTGGATATTTTATCAGGCTCTTGTTTGGGTAAAGTCGATAATGTTGAGGGGTGAAGGACAGACTGTTTTCTGTATATTAGAATATTCAAGGCTAGGTCTAATTTGTAATGTGTAAAATATATACAAGTTCGAAGAAAAGTATCTTTGAACTTGAAAAAGACAACCCCGTTCTTATCGGATGTCGAAGCAATTGACCTGATGCGATCATGCGAACGAAGTGCTTGCTGAAAGCGATAACCAGTACGTAAAAGGAATCTTTGTTTTCAAAGATTTGATTATTCATTTGAATGGTATGAGTATTGCGACATAATTTGTGAAATAGTAAACATAACCGTAACGTTAAACTAGACAAGGTTCATTGCTCCCGGTTTCACACTTCAGTCTTTGAAATTACATGTTCGAGTGGACTGTGAATAGGACTGCAAGAAAGAAATCAGATCATTTATGTGAAAGAGGAATAGGGTAAGCGCAAACACTAAGCCCTGTGGAACGCCTGCGCTGATTTTGTGAAAGTCAGGCCATCAATATTTCTTCTTCTTTAATCTTATGTTGAAAAATAAACTGTCAATCCAAGTAGAAAGCTTTGGAGGCAGGGAGTCTGTTGCTGAGCTTTTGTACTTATTTTGTATGTATTTATGATGTTTATATTGTCTATAGGCATATTAACTGTTTTAAATCGATAAAAAAAAATGGTTGATATGTAAATTAAGCATATTTTTAAAATTTTAAGAGGTTGTTTTAGATGATTTCTAGCGAACAGTTTGAATCAAAGTTGGGTTTCACTCGTGATGTGCAAAGGGTATTACAATAAACGAAATTTAGTGTGTCGAAAGTTTATGGTAATTGACAAGATGTGATTATGTAGTGAAGGAAAATGTTGGATAAGGTGATGCTAATAGTGAACATGACTGTGGACCGAAAAGGGCTCCCCATTTCTCCATTTCTTAAAAGTTCTAAAACTGCATGTTGGAATGACGGGTGGCAACGTTAGTAAAGCTCCGGATAGGGTATCTGGTAGAAGAAAGCAGGTTATTAATGTGGAGAAGAACAGAGTAGATAACAACACTCAATACTGTGGAACCCTGCGTTGAAGCTGTGTCATAAAATTCGATAGATTTGTTCCAGTTGTGCTTTATTAAGGTAAGGAGATACGCTGTAAATCCTTGGTAGAACTTACTTACTCATATGTTCAAATATATGGGCATATATTTGAAAGAGAGCCCCCATGTGATAGAATATGCAGTTTACGAGTTTTTCAGTTGTTGGGAAAGATGTCACTGTCAAAGGACCAGAGTCGTACACCGTCGAGATTAAACGACTTTTGGGCATTAACTTTTGTAAAAATGTATCGTAACTGTTTAACTTTGAAGACAATTTCGTGTGAAATAAATATTGATGGAAAGTGATATAGGGTAGTATTCGAGGTAGTATTGGACAGTGATTTTCGATTACTTTTGTACCCAAAAGTTCTTCTTTTTGCTTCAGGGATAATTCAAAATGTTTTTCCACTAAAAATTAAGAGTGGAAAGCAACTTCTGAAGTTTTTATTAATGTTTTAAAAGCTAACTTGATATTTTTAACGTACAAACTTACCCCATAAAGCTGCACATAAAATCTCGCTGTTGAACCTCTTCTTATATTTTCTAATTTCGGGAGTGTCCGACGAGATGTCGTGTGATGTCGGGGTTACGTTGACGTTTACGTGAGATTCCCTTCTCGATGGTTGTGAGCTGGCTCCGAAACCGAACGCCAAAAACGACCGTTGCTTCTGTTGCAAAGCAAGAGCATTAGCATGTAAGAAAGGGGGACCATTGGGGTGCTCAGGGCGATACTGTAAAATAAATAGGTAATTTTAGACTTGTGTCGAACATTCGAATGTTGATTTGTTAGTAATGGCGATACTAGTGAACATTATGATCTAATATGTAGTCTAACCTGAATAACCCTTTAGGAATGCACCTAATATGTGGTGAAATTATAAAGCAGTTATAACTTGCATGAATTCATGTCAATATGGAATTATTGGGCTGGTGGCTGCACCCCGTATTTTCCTGGAATTTGAGAATTTTTAATTCTCCGATAGTAGAATGATAGAATCAGTTTCTTACCTTTAGTTTAAAAAAAACAAAATAACTATTTTTAGAGGGATATAAACTGTTTGGTAAATATTGCTTCATCTCACGAAATACTTTCCGAATAGATGTAATCTTTTTCACGTTTCTTAATGAGCATCTAGTCTCCGAATTGAAAATCAAGTTTTTTCCTATTAGTTACTATATTCGACACATTAGAACTGGAATAATTTAATCTAAATTAATAATAGTAGAATATCTAGAGGGGCGAACGGTAGGAAAATTAGGAAGCAGACGCAATTTGTTTTTAAATTGTATCTCTTTACGAGCCCTTTGGAACTATTAAGTTTACAGATCCTCCGCTAGTTAAAAAAATTGCAAAAAAAGTATTAAAATATTTCAAAATTTTGTAGACAGACCAAATATGTAAATGTTAAATATGAAGGTGATGATGTCCTGAACAAAGATGATCCTTATGATTTTTTTCCTGGAATCTCTCCACAATATGGAATAAAGGTTTCAATTTTTTTTGCCTAACATTCTTACGGTGTTACAGAATTATTGGCCCTTTAAACATTATTTTTTATTCACTCTGACCGTTTGGTATTATCTTCCTTACAGGACCTGGAATAATTATACTGCATCAAAAAACTAACTTTACTTATAATGGTTATTTGGTAAATAATCATTACCTTTGATCATCTTGTTGAGTACTTTCCCGGATTAGTCCCCAAAAGTTAGTACCTACCACAGTAACAGCCGTTAATTTGTAATACTGTTAGCTTTATGTATTTTTTAAAATTATAAACATTTCTGTTTTCATGATCGACTCAAAATCAATTAAACGAAAAAAAAAAAGGTTAGCAGTAGTAATACTACTTACAACAGCACCCATGCTTTTTAACCAGTTTTTGAAATGATTTCAACTAAAAACACTTAGCACACATTCTCATACAAAACACCTAAAAAACAAATGGTAAATGTCCGGGGACATCTTCTAAAAATACACAAATTACAAATAGATTGATAAATGAGTGTGCATTCCTTGTGGCAATATTCCAAATCACCTTTGTTTATGTTGTTCATTTATTAATAAGTTGTCATGTGGACTGTTTGCAATACCTGGAAGTTCTTTATTTTCGAAAGGTAAAATGTCAAATTCTTTTTCATGAATAATATACGAGCCACAAAAAAATAAAAATTCGAACATTCATCATGAACAATATAACAACATTAAATACTATGTGGTTTATAAAAAACATACAAACATTAAGCTATCAACTATTATGACTTCTAAGATTTTTATAGAAGGATGACCTAGGAAACAACCCAGACAGAACATCTGTAATTGTCTTATTTCAAATCTTGGTGGGAACAATAGAGAAACGGCAAATTCGCCCCAAAATTACAGCACATTATAAAAAAATGTGGCTGAAAGCCATGGTTACTTTCAGTGAAGAAAACGAAAGTTTTATAACAGAGGACTTAAAAATACCTAATACTATTGGCTGATGCCTGTAAAACTAACAGCTTTTTAGTATTTTTTTTATTTTAATAAAAATAATTAACACAATGGCAGAGCTCAAGAACTCGAACATATTTTAGAGTACTTCTTAGAACTATTTTGTTTTCTAAATTCGATAAAAATGGTCAAAATAATAAAAAAATTTAAAATAGTCTTTCTTGATCAAGACAATGGTTAAAGAGATTTCTGCCTTTGAAATAACAAAAAGGCATTTCTTGAAATATCGTATTTCCCAAGGCTAATGACTCATTTTGTTGAAATTTGGTAGGGGGTTCTTCATAATGCAGAGTAAGAATCGAGAATCCAAAATTCGTTAAAAAAATCCCTAATACATTTTTCTTAAAAATCGTACCATTTTCCCACTTCTAGGCTCGCACGCCAATGAGCGATGTCAAAGTTGAATGTGCCAAAATAATCGTATCTTATACATATATTATTATATATATATATTTATATATATATATTTATATATATATATATATATATATATATATATTATATATATATTTATATATATATATATATATATATATATTTATATATATATTATATATATATATTTATATATATATATATATATATATATATATGTATATATATATATATATATATATATATATATATATATATATATATATATATATATATATATATATATATATATATATATATATATATATATATATATATATATATATATATATATATATATATATATATATATAATTTTGTTTTCTATATATATTTTGGTATCGATAGTAGGAATAAAATTAAAACAAATTTAATTTCATTTTTGTTTTTTTTTACATTTTTATAGACGTTTCGACCATTAATGGTTGGTCTTCATCAGTATTTTTTTTGTGTGTCTGTAACAATAGAAAACCGAGATAAGATATTTTTCTTAAAAGACTATTATAAATTGTATGGACAAATTATTAATAATATTATTTTAACATTTTAGATGACTTACCATAAGAAGGATCTTTCAGAATTCATCCTTATCAAAAAAAAAAAAAAAAAAAAAAATATATATATATATATATAAAAATATATATACATATAAATATACATATACATACATATATATATATATATACATATATATATATATATATATATATATATATATATATATATATATATATATATATATATATATATATATATATATATATATATATATATATATATATATATATATATATATATATATATATATATATATATATATATATATATATATATATATATATATAAATATATATATAAATATATATATAAATATATATATAATATATATATATATATATATATATATATAAATATATATATATATATATATATATATATATATATATATATATATATATATATATATATATATATATATATATATATACTAATTTTGTTTTCTTGGGTATTTTGGTTCGATAGTAGGAATAAAATTAAAACAAATTTAATTTCATTTTTGTTTTTTTTTTTACATTTTTATAGACGTTTCGACCATTAATGGTTGGTCTTCATCAGTATTTTTTTTTGTGTGTCTGTAACAATAGAAAACCGAGATAAGATATTTTTCTTAAAAGACTATTATAAATTGTATGGACAAATTATTAATAATATTATTTTAACATTTTAGATGACTTACCATAAGAAGGATCTTTCAGAATTCATCCTTATATATATAATATATATATATATATATATATATATATATAATATATATATATATATATATATATATATATATATATATATATATATATATATATATATATATATATATATATATATATATATATATATATATATATATATATATATATATATATATATATATATATATATATATATATATATATATATATATATATATATATATATATATATATATATATATATATATATATATATATATATATATATATATATATATATATATATATATATATATATATATATATATATATATATATATATATATATATATATATATATATATATATATATATAATATATATATAAATATATATATAAATATATATAAATATATATATATATATATATATATATATATATATATATATATATATATATATATATATATATATATATATATATATATATATATATATATATATATATACATATAGGAAGTTTCATTTAAAAATCCAAATGTTTGGGCCATAACAAAAATTGAACTTCTCTTTTTTAACTTTTTTGTTTAATATCAACTATAGATGGGCCACAATATAATGAGATACCCTGTACTTATATGTTAATATATGACAAAATGTGTTTTAAACCTCTATTATAATTCGAAAATAAATTCACGATACAAATTTTAACGCCGATAAACTGACTGTAATACCTGCTATGGCCTAAAAATCTGATAAACGTTTACCAAAATTAGTCAAATATACTGAAGAAAAGCAACATAACTTGTTACTATCAACATAACTTGTTACTATCAGGAGTATATTGCTTCAGTTTTCAGGTCTGAAAATAACTTTTTTACTATATAATTGTCTCAATTCTGCAAATAGCTAGCGTAACATGCTACATTAAACAAACATACTACGTTCATGCTGGTATTGAATATAAACAAATAAATAGCGAAAATGTTAGTAAGTAAAGCTATAGTAAAATAAAAATTAGTCTTTCCCGTTAGTTCTCCGAAACCAAAAACGAAATTGAAAAAAAAAATGAATGAGAGAAACGAATGAACAAATGATTTTGCTATGCCGAAAACTACAAAAAAAATGTTGTTGACTGTTGGTCCATCCTTTAAAATACCCTTATTGCCATGTTTTCGAGTTCCTATTGTTTGGATTGTTAATTGTGGCATATTAATGTAACCGAGTCTAAAACGCCCTACACACGTTACAATATGTCGCATTAAGAGTTGAACTGCAAGTCGTATACGTAAGGTCGCAGTTTGTCTATTTTCTCACACACATCTAATAGATATATGAAATTGTCCTCGTTATTATAAACACACAACGGTATTTTGCCCTTGTAACTCAGTAAAGCTCTGCCAACATTTCCTGTTTTTCAATTTTGATAAAATTCGAAACCATAACTAGAAAACTAATTAAAACTATGAAATCATTAAGCTTGTAGTACTTGCAGTAGTTTTCATAACTACACAACTTCAACCTTTTGTCAACTGACATTTTATGGCAGACGTACTGCGATCCAATTTGACCGCTGTATACTTATACGGCACGACATCTAACTTCCAGACACGATACGATTGTAGTTATTAAGGCAGAAGTTTCCACTAAAGTTGTACAGATCGTAACGCGAGTAGGGTGTTTTAGCTTCGCTCTTAAAAAATCCTTTAATCAGAACAAAGTAATTATATGACAGAAATTTCGCAATAAGTTTCAATCATCATTAACGATCGTAGAAAATAGTCATTCTACGATCCTTAAATAATTAAGTATCCTTTATTTCACTATATCCTTGAACGTAAAATTCCTCTTTATGAAAAGTTTAAAATAAAACCAAAATCGTCAAATAAACTACCATTAGCGTGTGATTATTATTTAACGATTTCGCCCGAGAATAACAACCTCCTCATAAAAAAGTACTACTTAATGCAATAATGCTATTTTTTTCTATTTTGCAAACGGTGTCTTTCCGATACGCAAAGAGAAGTCTCGTAAGGGACCTGTTTTCGACACTATTTTTATTAATCTACAAAGTTGGCAATGCTGAATCATGGCCACCTCGAATTTGAAATCGCTCACGTTTCAAAATTGAAAAACAAGAATGGCCCCATGAAATTGTTACTTTTGGCATGAATTGTAATCACCTATATATATATATATATATATATATATATATATATATATATATATATATAAATATATTGTGTTCATCAGTAGGTATATTTTTTCCAATAATGCTGCGGCTTTTTTTCTAACTTAGGGCACGTGCTATAAAATAATGTACTAGGACACTAGTGTTTTAATATACAATTACGTAAGAACTGCTAAATAGTATTATGCGCAGGCAAAACAAGGAACTTCTTTTCTTTATTCAGCTGATTTTTTAATATTTCGCGCCCAAAAATCCGGCAACATAGCGCGCGAGCGTCAGAAACCGAAATGCTTTGTCACTGAAAGAAATCCAGAACATCTTCCCCAAATTCGAAATTGTTTAAATTAAATTAAATTTACTAGTTAAGTCTGGAACTGAATGTACTGACGGAAGACGGAAACGTTTAATGTAAAACCCATGCAACAAAAACGAAACGTAAAAAAGAAGGCACACATTGTGATACGAAAGTGGATGATAACAGGCTAAATGACCAATTTTAACTGTGTATTTATATTGATAGTTGTCAATTAAGTACGAAAAATTGCTTTGATATATTTTTTTGCCTTATTGTGTGTGTGCAAGAGAGATTCATTTCTGCCCTAATTAGCTCCATCTCTCATGCAAACTAATAGGATTTTCGTGATAATTAGCTCCATCTCTCTCGCACTGTAGTGAATTCAATAAAGCATCGCAAAATCCAGTCCATTAACCTATTATATCTATGATTTTACCCGAGTTTTACAGGTTATAATCCCCAGGTGAATATAACCTATAAAAGCGTTTCCCGTCAATTAATTAGGGAATCCAAACCACGTGATGTATGTCCACCACAGCTTAGTTTGACACATCGAAGAACTTCCCGTTTTCGATTATAAATTGTTCTATATCTGTATTCTTAGTGTTGCGTGAGAAAATTTTTGATTTAGGTTTATTATAAAGCGTTTATTGATAACAGAACAAAATACTGATAATTGAGGGAGGGCATCGTGGAAACAGTAGTAGCTCACTTTATTTATATTTTTTTCATAACATTCGTAAGTTAATAATAATTCCTATTATCCTAGAACGACCTATTTCGTTGTTACGTTGGAGTAAAAAAGATTGGAGAAAAATGACTGTAACACATTTGGTAGTTGGTTGGAGAATCGGCAGAAATATAAAATGATCTTTTACTGTGTTCCTGATGTCCTAAATTATCAGTATTTTAATAACTTAAATGAGATTTCAAGAATACAAGAAAATTGAATAGCAGACAGCTATTAAAAGAGTGTAGCACACAATTCATTACTAGCAAGTTCAACTAGATTAATTTTATGTGTTTTCATTTAGCAGTAACGATATTCTGTATGTCCCTCTTCCGATTTTTTACTAGGTTCCTTTCTTGCATAATAGTAGACTTAATGATAGTTAAAAATATATTCACTCCTCTTTATTCTAAATTTAGTAGATATGTTCTTGTTATTAATTATAATAAACCCAAATTATCAAAAATTCACTCACATAAAGATCATATCACGTGGTTTGATTTCCCTAATAGCAGCAATAAGGTATACGCAAAAGATTTTTCTCGTGATAATAAGTAAAATGAGTTATTCTTATTGTGATGTCAAAACATGTCTCGGTATCACTGAAAAGTTTGGACAAAATATTTATTTAAGAGCCAAAAAGGGAGTCCAGAAGAAGTGTTAACAGCCATTAAAGGTGAAAGTAATTACTCTAGTAGCACAATAATTGTATGCGAAGATCATTTTGATGAAAGTTAATTTAATTAGGCTGCCAATTTAAAATTTATTATCACTTATTTTTTTCAGCTAAAACAAGACATCGCACAAAATTAGTGTTGATGAAAGTGACAACACCATTTCTAGGTGATGTTAACAATCTGTTAGCATCAGTTAGCACCAGTGGCTCGTCTGTCTCACTAGAACAAATAACTGACATATTTACAATCTCATTTGTAAAATATGTATTTTCTTCTATATGTAAGACATCAAGGCGATATATGCCACCAACTTCTGACGCTGTTGTCATAACATTTCCTTTTACAAAACAGTTTCTTTCATTAATCTTGCATCCATCAGAACTAGAATATATTGACAAATTTTCCTTAACCATCGAACTCATTGAAAGAAGGTTTACCATGAGGAACATGAATGACGTCGGATATCCTGTCATTTTCAGTTTTAGTTAGCTATAGTAACTTCCACTCAATTTTTTTGAAAATTACACATCCATTCATGTCGAGAACTCACGTGATTTGATGCACCTGAATCAACATACCAGTCAAATTGATTGTATGTACCAGATGTAAGTATTCGTTGCTTCTAAAGCTGTAAGTATCGTCTGTCCAGCACGTTTTAAATGGTTTCTTCCATGTGCTATTTCTTTACAATTTGACCTATATGGACAATTATTTTCTTAGTGACCTTTTTGTTTGTAATACCAACACCAAGATTTTTTCTTTATAAAATGGCTTTTTGACATACAACGCTGATCCATCACCTTATAACAATTTTTTTTTAACAAGATCGCTTGTTATATGAACACCTGAATGCTTCAATACCAGTCATCGATTCATAGTTTTCTGTCAAACCCTGTAACATTGTGATGACAATATATTCATCATCAACTGGCTTACCAATTCCAGGAAGCTGTTTTGAAATTGTCATTATTTGATATTCTTCCTTCATGTTCAATTCAAAATTCGCTTTAACCTCGACTAGTTATTACTTCCATCGGAGGACCGCCACACCATTTTTAAACTATATTACTGTTGAATTGTTTTTAATCCCAATTAACTATAATAGTTCATTACAGTGAATACAGGTCAACTCCATAATAAATATATTACTAGCAGAAAAACATTTGTTGCAATCATGACTAAGTCGCTGTTTAGATATGTTCCCAGAAGTTGAGTGAGGCAACTGTTCGTATAAAAAATTAATTTTACTACAATAAGGAAAATAATTTGTTTTTATTGAGAACTTTGAAAAGGACTATAATTGCTGACTGTGATACTTAGTTCGCTATTAAGCATAACTCTCCGAAGGTATGGCTGTTAAGATGCCGTAAAATATTTGCTAGGCTATAATTTCAAGGAAGAATAGATACAGAAACAAGTCTTACAAAATAAAGGACTATAATTGCTGTCTGCGATACTTGGTTCGCTATTAAGCATAACTTTCCGAAGGTATGGTTGTTAAGACGCCGTAAAATATTTGCTATAATATAATTTCAAGGAAGAATAGATATAAAAACAATTCTTACAAAACAAAGTATTTCCTTAATTAATACAAAACGGAATATTTGATATTCCTGAAATAAATAAAATAAAAAAACATAAAAATAACTATAGAAATATTGAAATGAATGATCAAAATTTGATAGAAAATGTCATATTATGCCATGCTTCAGAGAAAACTACTTTAGAAGATAAATAAATTCATTCAGTTGTGTCAATAAGCTTTAAGACGTGACTGTGAGACAGTATAAATCCAAAGCTAAACTGGTGAAATAGGGTGAGAGAATCAAATGAAAATATTATAATACTTTTTGTTATTAAACGTTTTAATTTTTGAACTTGCACTAGTGAGCTTGATATGTGGAGGGTAGCCCAATGCTATGAGAACACACCTGATTTCTTTTATTTTTAGGGTTATGATTAAAGGAAAAGTCACATATCTTTAATTTCTTTTATACCTTTCCTCGTAACTTCATTTCCAGTTCAATTAGAACACTAAATTGTTTAAAATATTTTAACATTTTTATTTGTGAAGTGTGAATAAGACGCCAGAATCCTTTAATCAATACAAACTAATCAGAATGAAAATAACCGAATGGTCAGACAATTAAAAAACTCCGGGAACAATTCTCGAAAAATCTGAATGGAGACTTATATGGAGTACAGAAGCAAATGTGAACAACAAAACCGCAGCGAAAAGAAATAACGGAACTATGCGAGAAAATTGAAATATCTGAAAAGAAGTGGGAAAACTTCCTAATGGAACTATTCATAGGACATAACAAACCAGAAAAAATTATACATAGATAAGACACGAGGTAGAAGTAACCATACAGGAAGTCAATTAATCCTTAAAATCTCTAAAAAAACTGGACAGGATGAACTGCAGAATGAATTATTAAAATAAAGCGGTCAGCGTTTAACATAACAACTCACAAACCTAATACAAAAGATTCTGACACAAAGCAAAATACCGGACAGTTGGAAAACCATCACACTCATACCATGTTCAAGAATTAATCACGAACCAAATGATTACAAAGGCATTAATCTACTAAACTTAACAAAACAAAAACATTCCATCACATTAATCTCGATGTTACCCGTTGTATAATAGAGACATCCCTATAAACAACAAACTACACCCGTCACCATCTCCAATAGACAGGGGGACTCATTAAGCCCTTTACTGTTTAATGTAGTAGTGGATGAAATAATAAAAACGCGAGTCTTAAAGGCTATAAAATGGGTGAAAAAGATATAAAAATAGTTTGTTACACCGACGTCGACGGCGCCGCCATATGTACAGAAAATGAGAACGATCTCCAAAGACTATCAAATTCCTATAGCCGTGCAGGCAAATAATACAATGATAATTTCAAGCGAAAAGGCAAAGCGTATGACTAGATCCAAAGATCCCCTTAGATGCAAACTGGAAATGGGCGTGCAAATTACACAGCATGAAATGCGACTTAGACATCTAGGATAAGGTATAACTAGCTATGGAAACGCGGAGATAAAGTACGATAACATGCTGCAAAGGCGAGCAAAATAGCTGGTTGTCTTAAATATATGATCTGGCGTAACAAACTAAGGCATGCATTTACAAAACAGACAGTAGACCAAATATGACACAGCTAAAACGAAACAACAAACTAGAGAGACTGCCGAAATCTCAGGAAAGACGCTTCTAGAGAGGCAAAGAAGTTAAAACATAAGAAAATCATAATCATGCGTACAAAATATAAATTAATGAAGGGGCTTTACAATGGAAAAAAACAATGGAATGAGCACACAAACCGAATAACAGAGGATCGACTAGTAAAAATAGAGGCCAATGGTTTATTGTGGAGAAAAGATTTTTTTATTGACGTGAATGAAAAGTGGAAAAAGTCTGTCCACGAGTAGGAGTCGAAGCTCCGTGCTAGTAGCACAACGCCCTACTAGATACCCCAGGAACTGATAGCAAAGCGGGAGACGCAACATGGAGCTTGTAGGTTCGAATCCCACTCAAGAACATACTTTCTCGAGAAGAAAAAAAAAATGAATAAATACATTTCCGCTTACTATTTAGGTTTCCTAACAAATTAAAATCTACCACGCTTGCAATTAAACTCTAACTACATTTTTCGAATGTAGTTGTATGCTTCAACTTAGGTATTAAAAGATCATAAAAAACTAAGATAGAAACGTGTTATCCTCTTCACCTGAAAGTGTCAATTGTCAAACATTTTTCTACATAAATAGAACACGTTCGTTTTTATTTTAATATAGAAATTTGTTTTCAAGTCAATTATATTTATGCATATTCTATGATCCTTATAATAAAAATTGGATAAAAAAGATCATTTCCTAAGAGTTTTAGATATAAAGAATTACTATTCTATAAAAATACAATATACTGGCCTATTAATTATTCTGAAATCACCCCCGCCCATATCCACAGGTGAAATGATTAAATGTCTATAGTTTGAGACTAATAATAAATATTTCATTAGCATGGAATAAAAATGAAAACGTTACAAAGACATGTATGAGCATCAAACAAAGCAGTAGGATGAGCCAAGGTCACAACATTATGATTCACAAACACTACACAAAAACATATATGTCTCATACTTACATTTTAAGATACACATGGGGGTTACAGACGTCACTCGTTAGAGGCACAAACCAAAGAGAAAGACGATTATTATTAAAATGAAACATTAATTTTTATAACTACTACGATTGAGAATCAACTTTCGGAGTTTTAAAGAAAAGTAAAACGATAACAAACACATTTTTGAGGTTCTATGAAATTAACACGACTCTTTTATTATTACAAAATATTTAAACATGCTGTAGGTTTTAAATGCCAAAAGAGATAGAACATTGGTAATATTTTGAGGTAGTTCAGGAGGAGCGTTTGACTAAGTAATTTTATATTAACAATAATAAGTAATTTATTTTAAATATAGAAAAACGGATATTTCCTCTTTACTTGTTTATTTGCATAATGCCAATGGCGCTGGGCTGTACTTGTAAACCTACATCCTTTTCTTTGCATTTAAATATAAAAGATAAGTATTTTTTTATTTCTCATAAAACAATTAATATACTTTGAAATATTTTATAAACTACCTAATTATTCAATGAAGTAGTGAAACACATAACGTATTAATCTAATGCATTAAAATATGTATTTTGTGCGTATAAATAGCCTACAAATGAGAGATTTGGAAGAAATACAAAAATATTTTTCCTAATATAGAGACGAAGCTTTCATGTCTAACAAATAAATGAATGATTCTTCACTTCTGACCGTGTCAAATTGAAATTAATTTAAAATTTTTTCGTGTTTGGCTCTCGATTACTATACGTCGGCATCCTATATTGTTTATTTTTTCACGGTTTGTTAGTATATCTAGTCGCGATGATGTGAAGAAATCAACACTAAACAAAGCAAGTTTACCAATAATTTCTTTTCAAAATCATTCATTGTTTACCACTTTCTATTAAAAGAAGATATTAGATTATTTTTAATAATCTATTATTTTCGATAAAATCAATATTAGATTAATAGGAAACGGGAACTATGGTTTTAAAAAATATCGCAAAGCGTTTTTTAAATAAACCGATTACTTTTCTCAATACCAGTTCTATCCCCTAATATTAACATTCGGTTTAACCAAAGGATTTTTCATTTAAATGGTGCGAATGATTGAGGATAAATTACAGGTTTAGTGACAGAACAATACCTTAAAGGCATAATCAATACAATTTTCTTGAAAGGTGTTAAACTGCATGCATCTATACATTTGGAGGTCATGAGACACTCTACACTCTTACCTATGTTGGTCATTTCCGTTTTGGAGATGAGCTTGATCAACTGTATTGTGAAATTGTGGAATATATGATTTATGTTTAGATTGAATAGGGTTGGCATTTGGAATAGGCATAAACAGATGGAAAGTTTCAAAGTAATTGATAACTGATAAGAAATCGGTATAGTTGTTTGACCGTGAAGGTAATGTTATGAATCTCTTCTAGAACGATATTCGAGGAATGAGGAATTTAGAAGGGTCTTTAGAATGGCAGAGAACATGTTTGTTCTCAATATGGAACCGATTTCACCAGTAAGAATCATCGATGGAATAAACGCTTTGGCAGAACTTTTAATTAATGGTTTTAGCTGATTAGCCTTCTCAGACATTTCGTTCGAAAAAAATTGACTATAACATGTTCAAAATAAAAACAATTTATCATTTTCACAAAACATCCTATATAAGAATGGCTTGCCTGTACAGCAACAGTGTTACTACACTAATTTCTTAAAGGAAGGCATTTTGCTATATTACATGTGGGGAGTGCTTCGGATTTTTAGGTTCTAGCAATATGTAGACAATGACAGGCAAAAATCATTTAACATTAAATCAATATCAACCTAAATCATATATTTATTTTTAATAACAGGCAAACAATTAAATAATTTCTGCCATGTCAAAATAACATAACGTGCTAACTGCATTCAGTGCGTTTTTACTAACTGGCATTGAATATAATAATAATAATAGAAAAAAATCGTATCTTTTAATAATAAATTCAAGGGAAATGAAAAGGTAAAAGCAATTACAATTTGACATGGCACATGACATTTTTGAGATTATTACACATTTTACTAATACAAATGAGTCATTTAATCTTGCTTTCCGTCATCTTCGTAGTTTAAACCCAAAGTAGTAAAAGGAGCTAAATACAGTACAATTCTTTTTGCAAAGGCATGGAAAGTTTATTAATGCGGGATTTAAAGACTTGCTTCTATTATCGGGACACTGTGGGAATAAAGGAGCGAACAAACTGGGAGGACCTTGGTCTTTGCAGTTGGACGGTAAAGAGATCCATATGGGTCGATGCTCGTGTCTCCCTGGCAGGAATGACTAAGGAGGGCATAATGGATAATAATTCATCAGAACAGAAACCGTGGTAGTATCTGTGAAACAGAGATAGATCGCCCACAATTCGACGATGCACCAGTGATGCACGCTTCCTTGTGATGTTTGAATCTCCAATCAGGCGAATAGCTATTCTTTGGACAGTGTCAAGGATATTAAGGGTTAAAGCAGAGACTGCTCCCCATATATGTAAGTAATAAAGAATTTCTTCTATTTAGAATAACTGTTGAAATTCGATTTCTTTTACCAGCGACAAAATCTTACAAAATTATTCATATCATATAGTAAACAAAAAAAAATTTTTTTTTTGGCTTTTTCGCAACTGAATAAAATATTTAAATTTAAATTAATTGAAGCAAATATTTAATATAATTACATACCTCAACATGTAGATTAGTCTGTCTACGGAATGTTTCGATACATAATATAAACAATATTATTTATTGTTTATATTATATTCCGTAGACAGACTAGTCTACATGTTGAGGTATGTAATTATATTAAATATTTGCTTCAATTAATTTAAAGTTAAATACTTTATTCAGTTGCGAAAAAGCAAAAAAAAAAAAAGATTTTTGTTTGTCAATCTAAACACAACAAGTAATCTGAACACATTTAAAAATCATATGGTAAGTACGAAAGTTTTTTGGTTAACTCATTAATATTCCTATTTAAATTTTAAAAATGCATAATCACTAGCAACATTTGGCACTTAAAATTACTTAGCATGTCTAAAATTCTTGGTCAAATTTACAGGTAATTTTTAAAAGTAAACGAATATACGTTGTGGTTAACTCACAAAAGCAACTGGCAATCCTGGTTCACATATTCATTAAAATGTTCTTACAAATAGTAAAAAATACCAGGTCAACCTAACCATAGAAAGAGCCGTTTCAGCCTCTGTGAAGAATAGCACAAATATACAAAATATGTAAATAAAGACTTTCCTAGCTAGGCCTTTACATTGTCATGAAAGCTTTAACAATCTAAAAAACGTTAAAATTAACAATAACTTTTGTTAATACGCAGTGCATCAAACAAATGGTTTTATTTTTAATATTTATAAAATAATCATTTATCGAAATATTAATTTCATATTTATTATCACAGACAGTTTCAACTCAAATACCACTAAATGATTAAATTCTAGGGTTCTAACGACTCGATTGATATACATTATGGAGGTTAATTTATAAGAAAATATTTCTTTGTACTTTTGGTGTTACTGTAATTTTGTTATTAATTCCCATAGGAACACCTAAGAACTATTTGATACTAACGAAAGACGAATTATTTACGTTAGAAAACCTCATGCACGGTAAACGCAATTTACTGAATATGTGAACCATTTTATTTAACAAATAAAAGCCATGAGAACATCTAACATAGCGTATACGCACCTCTTCACTTTGTGATTTATCTCTAGAAGATGGTGTGCCAGGGCTGCCACTAGCTTGACTAAGTAGATCTGGCAATACGCTACTTTGTCTCGAATGGTCACTACTCCTTCCGTTCTGGAACATATATCGTTTTAATACATTAAGAAACAGTAAACGATTGGTATTAACGAGAATAATGATGTTTGACATGGGTTAACACATTTCAAATGATTATCCTTATGGTACAGTAAATAAAACTATAACTATTCTACGAAATAATGCAAAATGAAACTTTTAAAGTTCGACATGATAATAAAACAAACTAATCAAAATGCTGTTAAAAATGCCTCATGGAAAAAGATACTAGTTGGAAAATATCTCATATACTAATTTTTATTTTTAAATTTCAGGATTGATATATTTGGTACTAAAAGAGATGTTTTTTTTACGCAACTTATATTTGAATGAAGAAATGATATAATAAGAACTACTTCCTAACATTTATTTATAAAAGAGATTTTTCTGCATACTATATAATATTAGTGATGGTCAAAATTCTCAGTTGCTGAAAATTTCCGAACACTTTCACACGAAAACTTCCGGAAACTTTTCCTTTCAAATATTGTAGATTTTTATAAAAATTAATTCTAAATTTATCAGACTAGACTTTCACTTTTCAGAAATCCTATTGGAGGTACATAAATTTGAGCCATTTACTGGTAATAAAACTACAAAAGTAAACTCAAAGAACAATTTAACAAAACAAAACTAACTACAAAGGAGATTAGCCCAGATTTAACTCTTAACTTTAAAAATACACTTCACTGAAAATTCTTTAAATTTTAAAATTTCAGATATAAAATAATCGTAATTAAGATTTAGATGATTAAAAATTAAGCACACTTTCATGTCACTAAATCAGCTCCAATTTCAACAAAAATTACGTCTGTGGAAATTTCAGAGGAATATTCCTGGAAAATTTCCTTGGAAACATTATAATCAAAAGTTTCCCAAACCGAATTATTTCTAGTCCGGAAAGGTTCCGAACTTGTAAAGTTTCCGATGCCCTTCATTAATTTATACGATAAGCAAAATGAATATAAATTGTAAAACGGACTGAAATTAATGGAACATCTTTGATAAATCGAAATGATCTTAATAAGGACTAATTAGTTTATCAAAATACTATTAAAGTGTTGCAAAGGAATCAGGTTCCAGCCAAAATACATTTCTATTAGTCTAAATCTGAGAATTAACAATAATAACAATGAAGTTGCTGTTTAAAATAGTTCAGGTAAAGTTAATTTGAAAATAATTTTAATATGAATTTTGAAATAAACGATAAAATACGCCACACCATTCTCAGTCGTCTCGCAGCCAGACACCATCGAAAGATGTTTCGAAGCGCGCCGTTATGTAGACTTAGGGTCAGATTGGATATATCCAAGGCTACGTTTCTTTATCTAATGACAGTAAGTAATGAATTTCATGACTCTAGTTTTACTGTAAAACAGCATTCTATTTTTCGATGAGAGACATCGAAAATACGAGTATTAACTGCATTAATTAAAAAAAAATAGACAATTAAAGCAACCAACCTGAGCTGCCAGTGTTGCTGACAGGAGCATAATTATCCCATTTAATATATAATTTGTCAAAAATACGTGAGTCTGAAAGTAGCTGTTTATACAATTTGCAATACCTTTTTTACGAGGATTACTAGTGTATAGAATTCATATGGAAAAACAGCATGTACTTTTTTACGTTAGCCGAACCAGGTACTTACGCGTTTCTTGCTTTGAATTAACAGTGACGTGAATTAACTCGCTCGATTTTGCGAAAATCATGATATGCTGCGCTCATAACCGATCTTTATCGACAGCCTACCAACTTCTATGGGTTCATAATTCTCACACTGTACATTACGGGTGGCCGCAACTCAGGGAAAGGGTCAGAAAGTAGGATTTGGAAACAAGAAAGGGGGTTGTAATCCCTTTCACTGAGCATACGTTTTTAAAATGCTAAAATGTGAGTATCTTATCGCAAAAAAAGGGTTTAAGCATGTTATTAAAAATGCAGTTTTGGCTCAGTGCTCGGATTTTCTGCCACGGATTAAGCTCTACGTCCCATATAATTACATTTCCCCGAAATGAGACTTTACTAGTTAATAAAAGAAAAAACTTTCATCAAGGAACAAGAACTGTTGAGAATTGAATATATTTAGACTTGCTTTTTTTGGCCAGGCTTTCGATTTGATGCCGAACACAATACAGCTGGAAAGTAAAAACAAAAGTGTGAAATGTTTTCCATCAATATCTCTGCAGAAGCTATTTTTTTAATATTTCTTTTATGTCAAGAAGTTAATAAAATTTGGATAAAATGGAACTCTTGTGTAAAGGCTTCAAATGCCTAGCGGTAAAAGATTGTAATATAAAATCATTAGATTTTTACAAATTAAACTCAATTGGATTTAGAGCAATGGGACCAGGCAAACGTGAAAAGAATCCTCGGGTTGATACAATTTTTCCTAAATAAAAATTTTTATATTTTGCCCATGATGTATTTATTAATTTTAATTTTAATGGAAATTAATAGATAACAGATGGCTGACTATTTTGGTATTGCGATAGTTTCATATGAACTTAATCGCACTTCGGCCAAAGTATTATACTTCTCCTTGTTTAAGTCGAATGTTAGATACGGAATTGCTCTTTGAGCGCCAGAAGGGGTGAGCACTATCAAGTCATAAATAATCATTTAAAATCTATTTCAAATTAAAGGGAATTTCGTAAAGGTACTCAATACTTGTTGCAACGGGTATGATTTAGTCTTGACGATTTAAATGACAGGCTCTGATGTTGCTTTGTTAATAGAAAACTTGTTTGACAATAAAACCTATATAGTATGAGGGCGAATATTCTGAATTGACTGTAAATGACGCTGGGGTCAATTGTCAATATTATTTATTTTTTTGTATTTCAATAAGTTTTTTTTTTACAAAATTTGTTCTTAATAAAAGATACCAACAATCTAAAATACCCAGCACGGAAAATATGAAAGTTTAAAACAATTTCTATGTTTAGTTTCGATTTTATAATTTTTTGAAATATTGATGCTAAACCAACCGAATATAAATAAAATCTTTTTACGAATTTTAAAATGTGTTTTATTTTGTGCTTTCTTACCACATTTAATTACTTCTATACTCTCAAATGCATCCAATAATCTATTATTAGATACATTTTTAATCAACTTGAGATTATTTATTCCTATTTGGTGATTGTTTTCCAAAGCATGTTGAGCAACACTTGACTTTTCTATTTTTCCGTATTTTAAATGTGCCACGTGTTCTTTAAAACGAATGTTTAAGAGCGTTTAGTTTCTATCTATATTTTCTATATTTTAGATCGCAGTCAGTACAGCTAATTTCATAGATGCCACTCCTCTCCTTCAAGTCGACTTTGTCTTTAGGGTTCCCAAGGAGATTTTTCAAACTGTTCTCCGTTTTGTAGGCTACTCTAAAACCTACGTTTTTAAATACTTTTTGTAGACCTCTCGTATATCTGGGATCATATGGGATTACTATGAATTTATTGGGAGCCTCAGGTGCTTGAAGAGTAGTGGCATCTTTTAATATTTTCTTATGCTTATGTCTATTTACTAATTTATGTACAAAATTAGCATTATATCCATTGCTTTTAGCTATATTTTTAATCCGATTCATTTCATTGTTAAAACGTTCTTTACTTAATGGAAAATTGACTAACCTATAAGTTAAGAAATGAAATGCTGCCATTTTGGGTTGACGACAATGAAATGAGTCGGATGTTGTATACCTATCAGTATTAGTAAATTTCCTATAAATATCAAATTTTAATTTATAGTTATTTCTAATAACTAACGTGTTGAGAAAAGGTAATTGCCCATTGTTCTCCTTTTCGTACGTAAAATTAATGGAAGGATATTTATTGTTTAATGTTTCTAAGAAAGTGTCCAAATTTTCTGTTTTAGTATCAAAAATAGCAAATATATCGTCTACGTATCTATACCACACCCTTGGGAAATACTTGAGTTCTTTTTTGAATTGGGTTTCTAATAAGTTCTTTCTTCAAATTATTGATTTCAAGTAGTTCCTTTAGGTACTTTAAAGCTAGTGGTATGGGTACACTAGGAAACAATGAGCTTACATCAAAAGATATCAAAATTTCACCTTCTTTTAAGTGAACCTTCTTAATTTTATCTAAGAATTCCAACTTCAAAGTCTTACATAAAATTAAGAATGTTCACTTAAAAGAAGCTGAAATTTTAATATCTTTTGATGTAAGCTCATTGTTTCATAGTTTTCCATTCAAAAAAGAACTCAAGTATTTTAAGGGTGTGGTATAGATACGCAGACGATATATTTGCTATTTCTGATACTAGAACAGAAAATTTGGACACTTTCTTAGAAACATCAAATACTAAATATCCTTCCATTAATTTAACGAACGAAAAGGAGAACAATGGGCAATTACCTTATCTCGACACGTTAGTTATTAGAAATTAGTTATTAGAATTTGATATTTATAGGAAATTTACTAATACTTATAGGTATTTAACATCCGACTCATTTCATTGTCGTCAACACAAAATGGCAGCATTTCATTTCTTAACTAAAAGATTAGTCAATTTTTCATTAAGTAAAGAACGTTTTAACAATGAAATAAATCGGACTAAAAATATAGCTAAAGGTAATGGATATAATACTAATTGTGTACATAAATTAGTAAATAGACATAAGCATAAGAAAATGTTAAAAGATGTCACTACTCTTCAAGCACCTGAGGCTCCCAATAAGTTCATAGTAATCCCATATGATCCCAGATATACGAGAGGTCTAGAAAAAGTATATAAAAACGTAGGTTTTAGAGTAGCCTACAAAACAGACAACAGTTTGGAAAATCTCCTTGGGAATCCTAAAGACAAAGTCGACTTGTAGGAGAGGAGTGGCATCTATGAAATTAGCTGTAATGACTAATGTTGGGCAAACTAAATGCTCCATAAACATCCGTTTTAAAGAACATATGGCACATTTAAGATACGGAAGAACAGAAAAGTCAAGTGTTGCTTAACATGCTTTGGAAAACAATCACCAAACAGGAATAAATAATCTCAAGTTGATTAAAAATGTATCTAATACAAGACTATTGGATGCATTTGAGAGTATAGAAAAAGTTAAATGTGGTTAGAAATCACTAAATAAAGACAGAGGGCCTATTCCCTATAGTCTCCTCTATTGTTTACTTGACAACGGTGCAGTCGGGTGCAACCAAGTGTGACCATATTTACCTATAAATAGTCTTGGTTAGGATAAGTCACTTTAGTTTATATCATGTGTTGATGATGCTAACTTGGTTAGCGAAACGCGCGTCCAGAACGTAACAAGTTGTGGTTAGAACTCTTGTATTTTGATCTATCTTCCACCCCAGGTTCCAGTGTTAGGATTTTTAACAATTAAAAAACAATTCTTATTGAACCCGAACCTAAAGAATATAACGTTGATTACATGTTATCTATATTTTAAAATATAAGTACGTAAATGCTGGATAAACATTAAGATGACAAACACAACAAACTTTTCAAAAGTGAATAGTTATAACATTTGAGTATGCAATTGTAAAAAAAACAAATATAAAAAGGTAAAATGGTACATCAAAAAAGTGTTGGAAAACAATTTATCAACTATACTGGTCTATTTCCTGCATCTAAGATGTTTTCTAAAAGAAAGCGAATGGGATAATTAAAACTATTTTGGTGGCGTGCATAACCCAAATACCACAAAACACTACAAATATGCGAACATTATTCTACCGTTCTCGAGCCACTTTTACATGTTCAATAGTAGCCTAAAATAATATTGTCATTATCTCTTTCTTCATCTATAATCTCTAAGTTAATGCTGTTATATTTAATCCATAATTGGTATTTCACAGCATTCCTGAACCTAGAGGATAAACGACATCTCAGTAGCCCTCGTTCTACTGTCCTTTGATTAATTTCACAGATTTTTGCTCATTCTTCCTCAAAACTGTCTGAACATATGAGAGTCAACCCGATTTGGTATACACCAAACGTAAGTTCCTTCAGGTATTCCAAATCAAAATATGAAAAATTTGGGAAATGCGTATCCTTCAAACGTGTCCAATTTGCACGAACCTGGGCCAAGTTATTTTCCAAAAACTCGTATTTGGAGATTTGCCGTATTAGATTTCTCTCGCATTCTTCTTGCTAAAGCAACATCTGCATTTCGCATATTTACAGATATCCAGAATTTAATAATTAAGGCTGCAGCTATACGGTAAAATTCCCCTAAATGTGTTGCTTGGGACGTTGGGCTGACTCCTCCAAGAAACTCAAAAATGGATTTAACATGTTCATTTCGACTTTCAATTACCTATCTTGTTTTTTGTGATAAGACGTAGTAGATATGACACACCCAATTCTTCTAGTAGGGGTACTGAATCTCGGTACCCTATATTACAGATGACAATACCATCTTCCTGAAGCCATTGTTGCAGCCCAATGCCATCTCTTTCAAATTCTGCTCGTAATAGCAACGCATCATTGTTCCTGCCATCTGCAAAATGTGGCCCCTGAATGTCTAGGATATAACCGTCTGGAGCTGTAATCAGAACCGACTTCACCAGATGAGAGTGTTTATAGGTTGAATATGATTGCCTTAAGCTTCTGAAGTTCTTAACTTCTTTGTATATGGTTGGAAGTACCATCAATATAACAGATTGATCGGGGCGTCAGGAACGTTCTGGATTGTACAATTCGTTGGCAAATTTCGTAATATGATTAGCTATGTAATCCTCTAGTTATTGCCAAGAACAGCAACCAGAGAGAATCAATTTGGTTTTAAAGTTTGGAGTGGGGGATAGACCGGTCAACATTCATTTCAACGTATTTGCTCATTTCGGCCGGCATATAAAATTTAGTCCGGTAGTCGGTGAGATCGATAGTTGTTTTCTGCGAGTTTGATTTGTCTGTGTTGTTAATTTTTTTTTAATTCTTTTTGTTGTCTCTATTAGTATACACAACTGTCATTCAAAGGACGGGCAAGGAATAAGTATGTTTTCTTTTCTAAAGGATCCGGAAGATTGTCGTGAAATTATTTATAAGATTAAAAATATTTTATACAATTAAATATAGTAACAAGGATTAAAAATCAAGCAAAAAGATAAAACAAAAATTAGAAAATTAAATATTTTATCTCGCATATAAGCAATTAGGGTTATTGGATTTGTGACTGGCTGGGAACTAGGTATTTAGTTTTTATTATTTTAATTTTAAATATGAAGTTATTTATGAGGTGTAAAATGTGATTTTTAATACATATAATGTGTATAATATTAGAAAAATGTGATTTATTTATTATGTGCATTGACTAAAAAATAACACAGCCTTTCATATTTTAGTTTAAAAACAACTAGTTAATTAGCTAGATATAACAATAAAAAATTATAATTGCAAAAAAGCCTAAGCGAGACGAGTCACTGACAAGAAAACGGAAACATTGCATTTAAGTTTGGACAAGTAACTTTTTCTAAAAACAAATTTGATGATTTTTAAAATATTATTTTATTTAACTCAGGAAACGATCTTACCAAATATCTCTCGTGCATTTAATTTTTTCTAAAACACGTTTCTAAGACGACTTGTTTAACAAATAATATTTCCCAATTGAAAAAATTCTCGTCTTCTATTCGGATTTTTAAAATCTCTAGCTCTCATTCTATTTGTTAAACAAATTTATTAGAAACGCGTTTTTCCGGATTTTTCCATAGGAAAAATTAGATGCATTACGAATGCCACCCCAGATGATTTCCTTCCGATCAGTATTGACTAATCAGTGACAAGAATTTATCTGAAATTTTCAATTTTCTCTTTTTTCTGTCAGCCGTTTTTCCAAAAAAAAAAAAAAAAAATCGAAAAACATTTATTCCAGTTTGGATAACAAGTAACCTTTTCTATAAAGAAATTCGATGGTTTCTAAAATACCATTTACTTCACTTTGAAAATATTCTTACTAAATATCTCTTGTGCACCTAATTTTCCTATTCAAAAATTTGGTGCATTAGGGATATTTCCTTGATAAATATACTTAAATATTTTCAATAGAAATTTAATCGTTTCCGAAAAAAACTAATCAATCCAAAAAAAAACTAAGCGAGATTAATAGAATTGACTTTCCTACAATAATGAAAAAAGTGCCCCAGTTCGGTTTTCATATCGTTCATAAACATTTTCAATAAACATTTTATCATTTCAGAAAAAAAATAAATATACTTAAATATTTTCAATAGAAATTTAATCGTTTCCGAAAAAAACTAATCAATCCAAAAAAAAACTAAGCGAGATTAATAGAATTGACTTTCCTACAATAATGAAAAAAGTGCCCCAGTTCGGTTTTCATATCGTTCATAAACATTTTCAATAAACATTTTATCATTTCAGAAAAAAAGTCTTATTAGTTAATACCTAGCGTTTATTCTACATTTTTCGATTTTTTAGCAGTGTATAGCGTTTATTTCGCCTCGTTCATATTTCTCGTACTTTAATAAACCGGCCACCTGTCCCATAAGTCCCAGTCGGTGCCTACAAATTACATGGGACGGCAGGATATTGTCGCTTCTCTCTGTTTGCTCTTCTCGGGTTATTGCCTGAAGACTAAGATTTTGCGGAACAAAGCCAGCCAAAAGTAATTTTCTTGTCGAAGCAACTGCAATACTTACCGCTTGTCTACTTGAATAATTAAATATAACATTCAGAAATTCATCTGAAGTGCCCCGCCGGATTTTATACAAAAAAGTCAATAGATCTTTTTTTGAAACTGGTCTTCATAGCCATTGTTCTCTTTAACACCTCAAAAAGGATACAGTTCTACAAACTGAACTTTAGTAATTGAAGAAACAAAAAAAATCTTCATAAGAAAAATCATTTTCACTTACAAATCCATGGTTTTGATTATTAATTTTCTGCCGCAAATTCTGTAATAATAGTTGCACACGTTTGGGTTTATACATATCGCAAACCGGGTAACCGTTCTGGCAGTAAAAGGCCGTTTTCATCTAAATGTCAAGAACAAACACGCACTACATAAATAAATGCTGCTTTTAATAAAAACGTCTGTGATAAAGATTATTGAAACACGTCCTAAATGATTGTGTCCATCGCAAATTACACAAGACGACTTCGCCGATTGCTTTAAAATATTTAGTTTCAAACATTCTGGATCCTGTAGTACTATTTCAATTTCTTGATTTAGAGATCTTGAACAATTCAACCAAACTCGAGAATTGTTGGTCAACTCTAAAGCATAGTGGTTTAAGTTCTTCCTTCTTGAAATAGCTATTTGTCTTTTGTGATCATTGATCAATCTTGCCGTAAATCTTACTTCGCAAAAAAACATTACAAATATAACAATTGATATTATTATTAAAAGGCATTTTACCAACAGAATATCCAAAAATTAAGAATAAAATAATTAATGATTAAATATTATAATTAACACGACTTAAAAATCAAACGATTAAATGGCTGTCAACAATTTATAAACAATTGCCGTATTTAATATTGGCATGGTAATGCAAAGCCAACCCAGATTTTTAATGTGAAAATTAATCGAGAAGATAGGATTTTACGCGCAAGAATAAAATAGACGAAATTAAGTTTAAGAGACTATTTTAGGTCCACCCTGTAAGTATTAATGGTCAAAAATCACTTTAACTATAATTAATTAAATATTCTTTGCTGAATGGAACCATTATTTGCATAATACATACAACATTTTATTTATATTAGGTTGGTTTAACATAATATTTCAAAAATTTATAAAATCAAAACTAGACATACAAATTTTTTAAAACTTTCACATTTTGTTGTTTATAAAACATACTAAAACAACTAAAACATATAAAAAAATTTAGAAATTCCAACGAGAACCATTTTAAATCGAAGTAAATTAATTGAATCTGTCTCAAACCTACAGGTTTTTTTTATGTTTCCTTGTTGACAAAATGCAGCTGAAGAGATTAGAGTAATCTTGTACAACTGAATATCAATGTTGTATGTTATCAAGAACTTATTTTAAACCTTATAAAAAATTAAGCATTTTAAATTTTAATATCGCAAAAACCATTTAGAATTTACTGATGGTATATAAGAATTTTTTATTTATTTTTATCATCCATACTAAAATGTCCATATATATCCATGTTAAAATATTTGTAGTCAAACCCCTAAAACTCTGTATATTGCTAGTTTTATTTAGAAAAGTAAAACATGGTGCAATTAATTCCGCCCATAGATCTATGCTTCATAGTGACATGAACATGCTTATAAAAATTGTGTTACGGTCTTTTCCTGAAAATTTAAAAGGAAAAAATTTTAAAAAAATATATACAATAAGACAACATAATAGAAATGATACCATGAAACACTTTCCAATTAGGTAAATATTTATTTAAAGTGTGATTACAGTAATACATGATAAAACCTACATATAAATATTCATCACTAAACTATCACACCATAGTTTAATAAAACTTAAATGCTTACACAACGCACACACAATAAAGAAGACAAAACAAAAACACAGCGCAATACTGAAAAAAAAAGCAAAACACACAAAAACGATTACTAAGGTATGGCAGCAGCCCTGCAGAAAATCTGATTGGCATCCATTTCCATGCTTGTTTTCAAAGAAATAACTTCTTACATGCTCTTTCAATTCGACGGTGTTTGGAATTCTCATAGTCTTCCTTTTTTGCTTTGTTGAAAATTTGGTTAGGTGAAGCGGAATGGAAAATTAGGATACACAACCACTGCTGTTATAAAAACGATAGAAATTTTGAGAAATAGTTTTTGTTATATCTATTGTCATGCGTATCTATAAAGCAACTGTTGTTTTATAATTTCAACTTTGACCATCACCGCAGAACTACAAATTACTTAATCTCAATCAACTTCGAGTATCACGACAAAAGTACTTTATCTGAAAACTCTAAATAACTTGATGTTTATTATTATTATTATTACTATTATTAATACAAAATGGCACACCTAACAGTATGGATTTATATGACTAAAGAAATCGGGCCAAGGAAAATCTAAGTTCCTTAAAATAATATAAAATGTTTAATTAGTGGATTATTGGTAATTATTCTTGCAAGAAAGAGAATACATTGAAATGTAGTTGGTCTCCCCTTTAATCAATTGAAGAAAAACAGCACAATAGTCCAAATACTGAGGATAATGGTGAATTTATCATCAGTGAGGAAATGGAATTTAAGGTACTGGTTGCAACAAATTACCTACAATAAATCAGTCCCAAGCAAATAGTGAACATGTTCGATGGCCAGATTTAACCCAATTCGATTTATTCTAGTTGGCGAAAATACCCGAAAATATAAATGCGAGGATCAAATTGGAATAACAGTTGGTAAGCTAATCATCCAGCGATGACGTGCTTTGGTGAATCCTGGACGATAATCACTGTGGAGAGGATAATAGGTAATTTGATGGATGTCCATTTGGGAAGTTGGACTGGGCTGCCAACAATAGATAGTAGTTATTGTAGGGATACAATAAAGACAGAGGCAGTACTATAGCGTTCTGTATAAAAGGTGTAAGTAATGGGTTTCAGTATTTGATGAATGTCTTAATACAGGGCATGGAGTAATTAAGGTAGCGACGGTATAATGTAATGGCACATTATTCTTAGGCCTCAGACCTTCCTGGTCTGCCCAAGTGTAAAAAAATCCTTGTACGAAAACATATTCAAGAGGCAGACAGCATGTGTTTTGTAGGATTAATAATTTAAGTTATGTTAGAAAGAAAAATAATTTGTCATAACTCTTGTCTTTTAATTATTAAATCAGAGTTCATAATGTTGATTTTTCATAAAATAGTTAACTTTAAAAATAATTTGATGTGATATATCACTGAAAAGAATTCAAAGAATTCCAATATAAAATACCAATATGAAAGTGCAACGTATTTTCCAAATACTTAATTACCTTTGAAGGATTTGTTATTATAGAATTTATTATTTATTTGTTGCTAAATCTTTCTAGTTTATTTAATTTAATTGCCTTTAGAATCAAGCCATTTTTGAGATATATTTAATTTGATATATATATATATATATATATATATATATATATATATATATATATATATATATATATATATCACGGTTACAGTATTTAGAGTATTAAGTCAAATTTGGGATCTTTTCTCATAATTTGCCACCGCCAATATTTTTTTAATCTTAAAAGAGATAGAAAAAATGTTTAATATTCCGTAGCTTGTAGAAAATCAATAATTATATAAACGGGATATCTCAAAAAGGTGTAGCAGATCCAGCATACATTTTTTAAAATGAAAAATTTTGTATATTATATGTCCATCAAATGGGTCTCTTTTTGCTGATTAAAAGATATTTGGGAAAAACTCTGCTATAAGAAACAGTGTATTGCCATTGACTCCACTGTGCAATAGACTGTTCTCCATTTCTCTCCAACACACTGCTTTTTAATGCAGGGTTTGTCTCAAATTTCTGGGATGTCTTTAAATTTAAAGATATCAATCCAGGTATATTTATAATCAGCAAGAAGAAACCCATGTCATGGAAATATAATATATAGTGTGCTCCATTTAAAAAAGTATGCTGGGCCTGCTACACATTTGAGAGTTTGTTTATATAAATAATATTTTCCTATAAACTAAGTAATAAACCCTAGAACTGTTATGTCTAACAAGTTTAAAATAAACAAATATTGGGGGTGACGCATTATGAAGAAAGACAGGCGTACAATATCTTTGTAGTTTTTTTAAATGTCATAATATCACACCTATGGAGTAGATACCAACAAATTGTTTTTCTTATTTAATATGTATTGTAATAAAATAAAACTCACCATAGATACGCATTAAGAAAAGAGTAATTAAAGAGAACAAACATAATGTTATAATTTCACTATTGACGTTAGTAAAAGCAAATAATAACTAAACGCATACAACTTGGTTAATGAAAGCTTTATAATTATTCTGGTCATGGAATTAGTGGCAACAAAGGTTTGGCAAAATGTAACTACTCCTTAGCCATATATACTTATATAGTCTACCTAATCTATAACTTTACTACCTAGTCTATAATTAACAAGTAAGATTTCTTCCTATAACTTGTATAACTGAGAGCCCAGAAGCTGGCAACCCAAAGACAATTTTCTAAAACATGTATTTACACAATAAAAATTTATATATAAAAAATTCTATTTTAAGATGGATGGACTATGATAAATATTAATCAAAAAGTTTGCATTACGCGCTCAAATAAAAAAAAATTAAAAAGCATTTTTCTCACACGTTCATAACATCAATATCGGTAGGTTTAAAATGGATTTACGTCATAAACCATTCCATTCACGCTCGTTAGAGACCAGATGAGACCATTTCGTGGGATGGACAAGGTTAGCTGGTGTACACACACACACACACACACTTGCTAGTAGGTAGGTCACCTGATAAAGACCAAAGATTGCATCATAACCCAAAAGTTAATAGCTTGAAGGCTGGGTGTCGGTCAGGAGTTAAATAGAATGACCCAAGGACCGAAGTTTCGAGTTCACGTTAAGTGGTCGGTTCCGCCAATATTAACATAGTCGTGGAAAGAATACGAAAACAAAAAAGCGTTACAAGTATATATTTGGCAAAAAGTTTTGACTTAAATAGACAAAATATACATAGTAGGTATACGAAATGTAATTTTATTAATAAATTTAAAGTTGGAACTATGTCAAAAATATTACCGTATGATACTTTTGAAAATTACAGAACTGATCCGGCAGGAACAAACTAATCACTATTCAACGTAATATATTAAAAAGGGTTTTCTTAGACACATTTAAAGAAAGCATGTCAAGTAGTTTTTATATTAAACCAGCTTTTATTCCTGAAACCAGAAAGTCATAAATGAGCGTAGTGCGGCCAAATGACAGCAGGCCTTTGAGAATAAATTAAGTGTGAAAAACGTACTAGACGAGTCTTCTTGCCATATCAACAGGCATTTAACTTGTGCAAATAGCTGCTATTTCGAAATGGTTACTTCTAATGAACTCCCACATTTGGGAATTGTTAAGGGATAAATTACGGTTATCTAAAAAACTAATTAATCTGTGCTTTGTAAAATTATAAATTTCTAATGCTACCAGCCTCTGAACTACACATTTTATATAAATCGATTACTGGAAAACTGTAATACACAATAACATCTTACACCAATACGTTTATTATAAAAATAACTGGCCTACGAAATCGATGCGTCTATCAAGCTCTAAGATGAGATTAATTGGTTAAATGAAGTTATCGACAAAATGTCATTGGTAGTATGGAAAGCACCCGAAAAGACAAACCAGAAAAAGCCAAAAGTTACCTGGATAAAAGAGAATTCGTCCCCATCTATTGACTGAGATCCGCCCGATATATTTGATACGTTAAGTGAGTGTATTTCGATCGGCTTTGAATTTCTCCTTCTTATATTTTCTGCCTCTATAGCAAACTGCGATTCTACTTCTTTCCTGCGAGCTTCGAGTGTCTCTCTGATACTCCTTCTGGCTTCAGAGTGTCTCAGAACAATATCCGACTCTGTTTTCTCGCGTCTTGGCCGTATGAAACTGTTTCGTACAAATAGTTAAATCTTTGCATCACAAGGAAATTATGTCATAATTGAAACATTAATCGTAATCAATAATTGTTCTACTAGTGTAATGGGTAATGTAAAATCAGAAGACCCATAACAATAGGCAATTTGATTTTAACGTTTCAAAGTTCGCATAATTTATTCATGACTTATCAATACATGTTTTGTAGTTTATCTGGTTAATAATAATAATCTTACATTACTACTCTTTACATATATTACACATATACAAATATAATATATTAAAGTATTTTCCTTAGGATCTTTATAATTTGGATTTAAATTGCTAATATATTTCCAATAGTTAGAAACAGAATTGAAAACAGTCAGTATCGTACATTATGAAACAAACAAACGTTCATTAGAGACTTAGGAGAAAATCTATACTGTAAAAGAGTAAATTTTAGTGGGAATGGATAAAATATAAATCTCCAATTATAAGACCTTTATATTTATTACAGTTTATCATTCAAACCAGAGACATTATTAGAAAGGAAATATAACTCGTAGATTAAAACTAACAAACGTAACACATGTTTTAATGCTATGCGGTTTTAATATGACTCAAAAAAAGTTAGATGGGTTTTAGCTTCCGTACAATGCCCTATCAACTACATTTATTGGTGTTTATTATAATATTAAAACCAATTGCCTGATGTCTTTTAGTCAAAAAGAGATTTATAGAAAAGTTAAACTAGTATACAAACATATGCTAAAAATTAACAAAAATGTAGGCAAATGATTCTGATCAACGAATTTATTGATAGTGTGTATTATAAAATCTCCTAGATTTACCTATAATTTCACGAAACAAAATGGTCTAAAATACAGTTTGTTTCAAAAATATACCATACCCTTCAAACATCCAAAGGATCTTCTATTTACCAACGTCAGTATAAACCGATTTTACGTTATGCTTTTTCCTGTTTTTTTTTCATATCCATATGTTAAATAAGCCTATTACGAATTATCAAGTGTCTGAAGAATGTAACTGTACGTAAAAGCCGGTAGTTTTCTTTACGATTCAGTAAACGTTTTAAAAATTGCGATTTTCTTATAAACGTTTGTATGTAATAAAAGAAATATCAAGAATCTGTATATCTCAACACTAGGATAGTTAATTCAAACAATACGTTAAAAATAGGTTAATATCTAATTATGTTAGGTATTCAGACTATAAGTTCATGTCACATTTAAAACCACAAGTAAATTTATTGGAGTTTCATACAAAAACTTAAAATAATAATTTTATTGTGTGGCCGCTAAAAAACGCATTTTGTTTCACTAGTTTTTATATTAGTAATAAAAGGTCTACTGTTTCCGTTACTTAATTTGAACTTAAAAAAAAATCAATTTTTTCTTCCCAATTTTATCTGCCAAATAACGAGATATAATTTTAAACACATTTGTAAAAAACGGCTGTAGAAAAAATGTTGTATGAAACTTAAACATAATATTAATTTTTTTACTGATGAGAATCAAAAGCTCGCATTAGGTCGCTCAATTAAACTTCCCAATCTTAAAAAAACGGTAGTTGTTTATGCACTTATTCTACAGATAACTAAACTGCTGCTTAAAATAAGTGGATTAATATTTCAAAAATCAAAACATAACGGGATGTGCTTAGTAGCATTTAGACTCTTATATTGATCTTGTATTTTTATTAAGTTTTTCTCAAGAAAAATCTGAATCACTTTTTGTTAAAACATATATAGTCGGAGAGCTCGGACCCAAAAGTCTCTGAAATGCCAAAGGCTATTATTTTAATAGTCAACTATAAAAGTGGTAATATGAACATTAGACAGGGGTCACAGGTGCGCTGTCAAACATGTCGTAAATACCGAGGTAATTAAATGAATTGACAAAGGCTGAAATTTGTATGCAGCTGATATATAACATATTAAGAATTATGGTAGTCAGTCAAGCTCGAAATATGTACAGAGAGATCACATATAATGTTACCCGCCTTAACTTTCATATTTTTCAAATTATTTTTAAAATATTGGTTTATAAGGCCAAATCAAGTAGCGCTTGCTCAGGCATAAACGCTAAGAATGGCACAACCTGTACGAGTTCATTTTCCGATTCG
The DNA here is from genome assembly GCA_030620095.1 of Kuschelorhynchus macadamiae. Taxonomy (NCBI): domain Eukaryota; kingdom Metazoa; phylum Arthropoda; class Insecta; order Coleoptera; family Curculionidae; genus Kuschelorhynchus; species Kuschelorhynchus macadamiae. The sequence continues at coordinate 34,544 of JAUTXW010001085.1, read as the reverse complement.
ATAGAAAATTCTACGACATATCTTATACAACCTATCTACTAAAGTAAGGTATGATCCAGAGCACCGAAAAGTCAGTTATGGAACAGTTCAGGGATCTCTAAAGCATTTTGGTTTGAAACCATATATCCTTCCCGTTCCATGTCAAACAGTGGAACAAAAAGAACTCCGTGTTCGGTTTATTATTTCGATGCTGATGAGAGAACTTCAGGGATCTCTAAAGCATTTTGGTTTGAAACCATATATCCTTCCCGTTCCATGTCAAACAGTGGAACAAAAAGAACTCCGTGTTCGGTTTATTATTTCGATGCTGATGAGAGAACTAGACAAGGACAATTTATTCAGTAAAATACTGTGGACTGATGAAGCGGGGCAGCTGCCAACCCCAATAAATATCAAATGATAAAATATCAAGGGGGAGGTTCACTTAATATTTGGTGTGGGGTGTTAGCAAATTAAATTATTCCGGTTCTTTAACATGCTAAAGATATTTAGTTTCTTCAAAACGGTATGGAAGAACTCTGAGAGTTTGCAAATTTAAATATTTGAATGATCATTATGACGAGTGGATTGGCCGTCGAGAAATAATTAGTTGGCCACCCAGTAACCCAGATGTGACGCCAATTGATTCATTTTTGTAAAAATTGTAAATTAACGTGAAATTAAATCGAATTAACCAGGATCAAAATATTGTAAGCGATTTTCTGGAAAGATTGAAAAGGGAGCACCAGGCCGGTTTTGAACAGTGAAGTTGGTCCAATGTATGTATGTTTATGTAAAGATAATAAGACCGACCTAGTTACTTTTAAAGAGTTCTTATTTCGAAATTTCTTTATAAAATTATTTGTGGATGGGAAAATACATGATGGAGACAACTTGAATGGTCGGTTTATCCGCTTCAGTAAAATCCAGGTAGGCTTTGTAAAACATTGATAACATATGACGTTACTAAGAAGCCAATTTTGATGTTTTAATTAACTTTAGTACATTCGTGTTGTTAACAAACAAAAATGGCTTGTGGTAGTAAAGCTGTATTCTGAAGAAATAAGAAAAGTGGTCATTTAAAAGGCCAAAATGCCTCTCAAATTGCTGACAATGTTAATAAATCGAGATATACAGTTCGAAATATTATTAAACTGTACAAAACTACTGTGGTTCAACAACCGAGAACAGGAAATCATCTGCATTATTCCAATACCAACTTAAGAGCCCTAAAAAGGATTATCAAGCAAAACCAGAGTGCTAATTATAACGAGTTGAAAATATTATGGAATCAGGCAACGGCAAAAAGGTTTCAAGAACAACTTGTCACAGAGCTGCCAAAAAACTGGGTTTTAAAACTTAAACAGTAAGTTTAAATTATTTTTGTTTTTGTTCGTCTTTAATTCATTATTTATATCCAAAGAGAAGACCTTATTGACAAAAATTCAGAAAAAAAAAATAGACTAGCGTGGGCAAAGGAACACAAATTATGGTCTCCGAAACAATGGAACTCCATTATTTGGAGTGATGAAGCCAGATTTAAAGTATGCGTTGGTGATAGTAGGAGTCGTGCCATAAGAACTAACAAAGTGTTTCAGAATATTAATATTAGTTCATAATTATATTATACGTCGAAATACGAATTTTCTGTTTATAGTGACTATATTTGTAATGTTCAATTTAGCAATTAGATATCAATTATACAAAAAACTACCATTACGTTTCAGTGTTTAAAGTTAGTTTCAAGTTGCTAATTCGTCGAAAGTCACAATTTTAAAGTATGATTTTTTTCTTTGTCATAGTGACATTTAAGTACCGTCAAAGATTAAGCAGGCAGCGTACCAGGGTCAATTTCAGATGTAAACCGGAAATAATATTATGACGGTAGAGGAATATTTTTCCAATTTAGATGTGTGAAAATCGACTTTATATAACTTTGACAAAATATATACCAGCAACCCAAAAATCACATAAAAAATATATGAGCCCTAGCAGTTTTATTTTATGTTCAGTTGATTTTCACTCATATAGTAAATGGCTATTTTGGTTTTCCAAATCAAGACACCCATAGCGAGAAAAACCAGCTTGCCTAGCCCTCGTTGAAAAACTCTGTTCGGCTGTATAGGGTGTCTGGTTCTATTTTAAACGGTACCTAAGGACTATTGTATGAATTATCAAAAAACTTTAAATACGAATGTTTTTGGGTTTTATCGGAATCGTTAGAATTTAGAGAAAAATCAAACAAAAGACGATCGGAAAGTTAAACGATGAGGATCAATTTGGTTATATATTGTACAGGGTGTTAGATTTAAAATATTGAAGTTGATGCTCATTGGTTAACTTTCTGATCGCCTGTGTTTTTTTTTTGTAATTTCGATAAAGCCTAAAAACTCTTGTATTTAAAGTTTTTTGATAACATATAGTAAAACCTCTAGGTACCACTTAAAATATAACCAGACACTCTTTACATACTTCGGGCCTGGCTGTCCATCCTCCATCCTTACATACAACTGACTGACTACCATAATTTTTCTTCTATGCAATATATGATCTGCATAAAAGTTTCAGTGTTCATTTACTTAACTGGGTATTCACGACATGTTTGACAGCAAACTTATTGCCCTTGTCCTAATGGGAGCTGGATTGACCATAGCAGATTGAAGCACATCACCATTACAATCTGCTATTAAAATTCTAGCCTTTGTCATATACAATTGCACCATATGCGTTTTTTCTGAATATTATATATTATTTAATATGATAAATAAGTTTGTTTAAAATGTTAGAATTATATCCCTGGATCAAGGATTCAAATTATTTATAGTAAGAAAAACAAACCACAAAACATGCTTTGCACTGAATATGTTTTCGCACCTGCTAACGTCACTTTTCTTAGGGGTTGAGGAAGTAGGGGCTTCGGTTCTTTTCCAGTCCATTAAAATAGGTTCCCCTGAGGTTTTTTTGCCGAGTCCTGCCTCAGATCCTCGCCTATTATTAAAAATGCCGCTGGATCGGGCTTTTTGATCGATATAAATGGCACTGTGGCGAGAACTCAAAGGGAAGAAATCAGAGTTTTCCCTCCTGAAGCCTCTAAAGAAGGGGTTCACCTTCGAATCGCTATCGTTTCTTCGGTGACCTTGTTTCTTGAATGGATCTTCTTTAAGACTGGAGCTTGGATTTGGCTTATGGACCTGTTTTTCACCAGTTTTATTAATAGGGAAAAATTTGTCGAAGTCCCAGTCTTTTAGGAGGGTGGCCTCGTCAATATCTTCCCCTCTGTTGCCTATATTTGCTGCGGACTGCTGCCATTTTCAAAATAAAACAAAATAATGGGCTAAATTTAAGAGGATGTTTTTGAACTACTCTAATAATTAATTTTAATGGGGACAAAATATAAGAACGCCTACACAAAAACGATAATACAATAAGGAGATTGGACTAAAAATATAAAAAAAATATTTCTGTCAATTTATCAGGAACTATCAGTTCCTATGCTATCATTTTAAAATATGCTCTACTACTGTTTCAAAAAGAAAAACATGTGCACGGGTTATATTTTGGATAGAGTATTTTCCAAGGCTAACGAAACGCAAGAGTAGCAACAAATTAAAGTAATTATTTTAATAGAGCAGTAATATTGTAACATTTAGCCAATTTGTGCTTATCGAACCATTAATAAATTTAAAGAATGACTTTGATGTAAGTAGAAAAAATGCTTGTCGATTTTTTCAATTAAAACTATTTAATTTGCCATTGAGGTCATTTTTACAAGTGATTTTCAAATTTATTTAGCCATATTCTAATTAGTTTTTTGTAAAGATACGGTTAAGTAATAGTAATAAAATTTATACCCACATTTTTATTATACGTTTTTTTTATGTACATTTATAGTTTATACTGGTATGTCTTGTAATCTTCTAATACCGATTTAGTAATTATTTTATTACTTTCACAGAACATTATTGTTGACTATTTACTTAGAAGCAATTTTAATAATAAAAGATGAAAGTTTGGATATTTTTTTTAATTTGGGCTAAATTTATTTACAAACTGGGCGACAAGCAAATGTGTAACAACAGATCTAGCTAATTTCTTACTTTCAACACGTTTCCGCTGAAGGATAAAATATTATAAATTGTAACATCAATATTTTACATTTTATTATTAATTATTACATAAACATATGTTCAAAAACAAACTCTTTCTGCAAAAATAAAAGAATTTGTACAAAAAGCAAGAAAAAAAGGAAATTTACAATCCTCAAAAAATTCACTTACCTTCCTAAGGACTAGAGTTCGGTCGCCTTGAGATTCATCGTCATCGGGGGTAGGAGGTAGGGGGCGATTGGGAGCCCCTCCTGTACCTGAACCCGAACCGCTAGTCGCGCCTGGACTCGATACACTGGCGGTGCCTTCCGGTACTCCAGGAAGTCCAGCCCTATAAGAAAACTCGGGACTAACAAAACAAAATGGAAAACCAAAAAAATTAATACAAACGGGGTGACCCAAAGAAACCAAATTTGAAAATATAAAAAAAAAGAAATTTAAAGGGAAAATAAAATCAAAATAAAAGAAAGGGATAGAAAATAGTAATTAGTATATAAATAATAACAAATAAGTAGAAATAATATTAAATTAACTGGAAGTAACTACACATTACTGTGTAACCCACTCTAAGGCTATACTGTTTTAATTAGCCAGGGAGCAACTAAAGATAACAGACTTGAGCTAAACTTAATTTTCCAAGGGTAGGGTGATATATATATATATATATATATATATATATATATATATATATATATATGTATATATATATATATATATATATATATATATATATATATATATATATATATATATATATATGTACACACACATATACACATATTGAAAATGAGATTAGAAGGAGCGAACAAAGTGGGGAGACCATTTCAGATGATCTGGTTGAAAGCTCAGGGTATGATCAAGATAGATTCCTACAGTTCAACTTCTGATGTGTTTTGTAGTTTGTTTTTAGTGTTAAAACTATTTGACCAGCATTGGGGAAAGTTTATTTGAAACAAATCAGTTCTCCAGATATCTCATGTCCTCTGTTTTCAATATTAGATGTTTATAGTCAACATTGTGAACAAAAAGTGCAGTATCATCCGCAAACAGACCCAAATCCACCGTGCTTTATTGTTAGAATTTTTTATAAAGGCTGCATTGGCTTTTTACCCTTATATACAAAAGGACAGAATTTATGCTATTTTTTCCCAGTAAAGACGCTGCTTAAGTGAGAGAGTGTTGGATCATCAATTAGATGAATACCTCTCCTTAAGATTCCAATACCAAAATATCCTGAAGACATAAATGAAGAAGTCAAGATTGCAAGGCAACTGATTGTGCCAGGTGAAAAGTGAACCATCACACTTAACGAAATCTTTGATTTTAAGGTATTGGCCATTCTAAGAAAAAAAGAAAACCCTTTTTTCTACAGATACAATATTACAATATATCACGCCCGAGAAATACGTCATTAAAAAATGAATCGATAAGCTTAGTATACAAATCCAAACCATACTATCACATTTTACCAATAAAGTAGGTTAAAAAACATCAAACTAAAAAATAATAATAAAATAATAAAGACTAAGAAAAGTCATACTACATAAATACACACATAAATACAAAAAAAAGAAAAAACTCAATGGCTACTTTCGAGCCAGACAGTACAACATCAACCTATTATGGGTGGGGCTGTATATTATATTGCGTATAACATATGGTTCAACTAAACAACAAGATATTCTCTTACGGTCGTCAAAAACTTCCTAAAAAATTTAATGGCACTATACACTGTATCCTTTTTTTTTAAAATGATGTTCTATCAATCGGATAATTATCATTAATAGATTCTGTGATGTGGCTATATTTCTTTAAAAACTGATTAAATATTGAGGGATTTTTTATTCAAAATTTGGGGCTCTTGCAAATATAGATTCGTGAAAGAGTCAACAATTGGTTTTCTCTAAATATATTTCGGCATGACTTTATGTAGCCAGCCCACACTAAATAATATTCCAAGAATGTTTCTACTGCCAGATAAAAATTGTAAGTATTTAGAGATTCTGGCACAGAGATATTGTTACCCTCTACTTGTTTTCCATCTTGTAATTGTAAAATATGTATGTAACTAATTGTTACTTGAATATGCCCAAAAGAAAAAAAAACAGTTTAAAATGGAGTCTCAAAGAGCCCTCTATCGGTCGAACGCTAACGCTTAAACATAGATCAAAATGAATTACACTTTACTACCTTAACCTATCAAAATCTATCAGATGAAATCAAATGAAAGTCAACATTCCACACTTCCGTTTAAACCGGGAGTAGTCACCAATGTCCAATTTTGACATTTTCGGCTAAACCGGAAGTTAACGTTATCTAACAGATTTTAGATATATAGATACGAAAGTGCAACACTTGATGTCCTGATCAAATCATTATTACTAAGAGATCCAGAGTCAAAAAAATCAATTTCAGGGATAAGACAGGTTTTCCTAATTATAAATGGTTTTCAAGTTATAGAATTTATTCCACCTAAATGTTCCACAATATATATAAGCCCGAAGCTTGAGCTTTTCTCTTAAGATCGTTAAAATTTGTTACACCTCTGCATGTAAGAACAAAAAAGAAAAGCTATTAGAAGAAATGAAGGAATTGAAAGCTAGTTATTTATCAAATTAACTTACAGAGGTTTAGGAGGATCACTAGCTAATAGAGTACCATCATTTCTTGCTCCTCTGCCACCATCTTCTGGTTCTGAATCACTCTCACTATCAACCAAAGCCTCTATTGGTCGATCGTTGGCAGAATTTGAGGCACTAGGCGGTGATACATTATTATTGTTGTTTGATGTCTATAAAGATTAATTTATTATTAATTAATAATGAATTAGTAATAATGATTAGAAACTACTATACACTGAGAAACGCATTTCCGAATAAATAATAAAATTTTAGATATTTAATATCATCAAATTCCTTACTAACCATATCATCTAGACTTTTTTTCCCATCACTTTTCTCTGTTTCTATATATTTAGGTACTCAATTTTGTTTTATTTAATTAGCAGTCAAAATATTTAAAATACTACACTTTAGAGGGGTGGCCAAACAGTCAATCAAAAAGTTTTAATGTCCATCGAAGAAAGAAGGTTTATATCTACTGCCTAATACTGTTCAAACTCTGATTGTTCAAATGTCTCTTAATAGATCTGCCTAGATAAAAGTATAATACTAATACTTGTCTTTTATTACAATAAAATTACATAAGTTACAATATCTTTCAAACAGTGCAAGCCATCAGTAAGGACAAGACTCAAGAAGTAATAAGCTCATAAGTCCATTAAACTTTAAAAAAACGGTGAATGCTTTATAATTAATACTTATTAGATCATTATACATATTGTGTTAATATGTTCTCAATTTCGAGGCTTTTGAGGATATATCTAGCCAAAAATTACTAAATTAATAAAAAGGAAAAAAAAAAATATAACAGATATCTTGTATAATGTAAAACGACGATAACAAAGTATCAAGTTCCATAAAGACTCTAATACATCGGAACACAGGATGTTTCAGAAGTAAATACTAGACATTTTACTGTAGACAGATATCAAAATAAGTTAGATATATACAATTTTTACTTAGCCACAACATTTAATAAAAAATGGATGTAAAATATTTTTTTAAACTTACAATACAATTCTACAGATTTTTAAGTCAAATTTGGGACACAATACATTGACTAGCCATAAAACGACTAAATAAGTTTTATACAAACCTACAGGCTTATTTATTCCTGGTTACAACCTCTTCTAACCCACCTGAACTTTTTACTACAACATCACTGTTTTCATGCATTAGGACCTTCAGATTAAGCTATGCATGAATACAAGAGCTAAAGAAGTAAAGGACATAACGAGGTGGGTCTCATTCCGCGAAAGACGTACAGCGATTTCAGAAATTAGCAGATTCCCAAACTGAAGCCAAATATTCCAATTTTGATTTCAACTTAAATTTTCATCAATATATAGACCCAAAAATTGAATTAATTTAACTATAATTAATATGTTTTGGTTGAATTTTATTGGTTCCATTAGATTACTCATATTATTTTTTACTTATAAATATAAAAGATATTTCAAAATTTGAAGTCAGTTTATGGGAACTTAATTTCTGAAAAATTAGTTCCAAAATAAAAAATAGTTTCATTGTCAGCAAATAGTTTTATAATTCCATTACGTCATTACGTTTTAATTGTGAAATTTACTTTATGTATATTAAAAATAAGATAGGTCCTGATATTGAACTAAATGTTATTTGCAATTTGGACATTTGCTGTCTGCCTTTTAAGTAATTTTGAAACCAATAATAAATATTTCCTCTAATTCCTATACTGTATAATTTTTGTAATAAAATATTACGATTAACTATATAAAAAGCTTTGCACAAAAGTTTAAGGATAAGATACAACATTTTTTGTTTTGATCAGTTTTTAACTGAATGTCAGTGATAACATCAATAAGTGAAGTCTCTGTATCCCTCGTCTTTCGAAATTCAGACCACTGAATAGTAAATTTGTAGTTTCTAAATAATTTGATATTTTATTGTGCCTTATTTTTTCTAGAATTTTTGATAAAACTGGCAATACATATATCCGTTTATAATTATCTGGATCAGTATCGTTTTCTGCTTTATACCTTGACAAAACTCTAGATATTTCGTTTTTTTTTTTAAATAATATTTGTTCTAAAATATATATATATATATATATAAATGGATTATATATATTAAAATTGGGGTTAATTGAATTTTGTGATTTTCATAATCTTTATAGAAAGCCGTATTTTCAATTAATATTTATATATATATATATATATATAAATGTATATATAACTTTTAATTGATACACATTTTTAATATCCAGATAACTATTAGGTTTATATAAATTTATTGTAGGTTCTAAAAATGGTAGCTTAGAAGGTTTATTATTTATTGTATAGTTTTGAGTGGCTATAATGTCAGTATATTGCCACATTGCCTTAATGAAGTTAAATATCGTAATAGTGAATATACTAGTGCAAAATATATATTTGTTAGATAAGAAAAACTAAAATAGTTTAAAGTTTGTAGCTGTTTAAATATTATGGTAATCGGTATCAACACGAAAATCCTGTATCTTTATTACCACAAGTGAGAATCTTATAAGATTTTGATGGAATATAATAAGACTTAACTTTTTACATTATTTCTATTATCGGTAATATATTTCGTCACAAATTTTTAATGTTATTTCAGTTAAGATTTTCGTCTAAATATAATCCCAAACATTTAGTGCGTTCTGAATATTAAATATAATTGAATGAATAATTAATGTACATTTGGTGTGATGTATTTGATTTCAATTTTATCTATGAACATAAATTAAGATTTATTAAAGTTTAGAGATAATTTATAAAAATTTATCCAATCAAATTTAAGAAGTTTATTTCTGAAACACTCTGTCTATATTTACAGAGAATTTTATTAGAGCCAAATCGTTGCTCAACTGTTCTAAAAAAAGAAATCAGACATGTACATTTTCTGTATAGAATTAATATGTATTAAATGTTAGAGTGTGTAAAGATTTATAAACAAGTCACCAGAACATATTAATGTAGTTGGCAGATCGAAATAAAGAACAAATTTCGTACTAAATATTTACATGGTTAAACGAACCCTTGTACAAACCATAACCATGCATTTCGATCTAATTTTGACGTGGAATAATCTTTTACCTATAATTTACTAAATCGTCAGATATATTATTATTCACCAACATTTCTTGGTAACGTTATAATGCTACATTTTCAGTTCTTTTTAATTCCTTCAATTATTTTAGGACTTTATACTAATAACAAAATTTGTCTTTTTTTAATAATGCAAACTTAGTAATATTACCTGAGAACGCGAATTATTTCTATTATTTCGAGGAGGCGCTTCTGGTTGGGCAGCGCCGTTATTTGATGAAGGCTGTTGCATTCCTAGCTCGTTAAGATGTGCTGCAAGTGAATCAAGCTCCTAAAAAGGGAAAAATTAAGAGTGGAGCATAAACTGTAAGATGTATAATGTTGAATACAATCGCAATCAAAATCAAATGAAGTAATCAATTATAAGTATCCCCTAAAAATTAAAACAATCCTGAGTTTGGCCTTGTAAAAATGATCTAACCACTGCAAAGGGTTCCTTACTCCCGCACCTTTAAATAGCTTTTTAAGTAAAATTCGGGATCTATTAGATTAACACTTTGCTTAAATCACAAAATGTCCATAATGGTCTTGCCCTCGTACGAGATTCCAATATGGATGGTATATGTTATTCATGTTTCTAAAACCAACTCTTTAAAGAACATTTCAAGTCAAACGTGCGGAATCCTCATTTTTTATTGTTTTTAAGTTTTTTTTGCAACTTTCCTGTTAATTTAATAAAATAATTTTTTAATATTCATATTTTATGCAATTTTCTAAAACGACCGACATATTTTTCATTCATTTAAAAGTTAATGGAATTTATTTGTCGAAAATCGTCGAAAAATGATTACCCTTATTCAACAAGCTTCCCTCCTGAATCAACCACTGTCTTTTGAAAACTCAATCTCTTTTAAATAAAGTTAGTTCCTTTGAAACATATTGTTCTAATGTAGACGAATCAGAAGCTGAGAATCTGAGTCGAGTTGTCATTGCAAAGGAAAATTTTTAAACAGATAAACACATTTTTTTTACTTTTATTTCTGTTACTGTAATGTAATATAATAATATATTTTAGTTGCAAATATTAATGGTATTAAAAAATGTCACATTAACATTATGAACAGCTGCATATTGTCATTGTAATAAAAATAATATTTTAATACAGAATGTTTAAATTCACTGTTAAACATTTCGGATGCCTTCATTAAAAATTAAAATAATCTAAGAAATAAAACACTACATAACATATTCTGTAGTACATGAGACAAAGGTACCAAACCTACGATATTTATAATCAGCAAGAAGGGTCCGATTAAATAACCATAAAATATACCAGGTGTTCATTAAGAAACATGCCAATAACTTTCGACATTTAAAAGTGAATGTTACTTTTAAAATACATGTAGAAACACTACAATTTGTTTTTAGAAATGAATGTTCTAGCTCAAAAGTTGAAACAAAGGTTCTTAAAAGTGGAACAAAATAAAATAATAACACTAAACGGTATTAGCCAACCAAACGACCTGATACATTTCAGCAAGCATTAATATTTACAAATGAAAAGTTTTTTTAATCTGTGAACTAATAAAAAAAAATGCTGTGATGTGCTACATGTGTTTAATTGTTGCACTGAAATATTTAGCTAGTTTTTTAAATAAAATAAAATAAATCTAATTTATATAACCAAACTCACCACCACCAAAACTTCTGAAAGTGATTAAAAAATCTTTAAATTAATTTTTTTTACACCTGGGTGATTGCGAAATCACTATAGACGTCATAGTTTTAATATCGTTAACACAGAGGATTAATTCAGAATGAAACAGAGGGGTAAGACTTAAGTTAAAAAAAAATGTTAAGTCACTTTTGGAAAAAATTAAAATCATTTTTCTATAATTAAAATATGTATTATCCTAATAAACTCTCTTACATAATAACAAAACTACTATGTGTGTACAATTACTTCGTGCTCACCAGGTATACTAAAATAATTCTATTCACAATTGATATAAGCAAAAAATATGTGTTCTTTGTGTAAAAAATAAATATGATATATGACATCCAAATATTTTGAGAAAAAAAAATTAAAACATACCTCAGGTTTACGTGCAGGAGCCTGCAGTGATATTGTGAAACATGGACATGAAATAAATAGAAGAGCAAAATTAGAAGAAAGAAAGCAGTGTCAGAGGAAAAGATGTGGTTTTTATTATTGATTACAACTACAACAAAAATAAAAAAGAGACATCTAAAGAAACTAGTGGACACTGACATATACAAGATTTTAGTTATGTAAAAATCTGTTAACATTACCTACCATTGGTTTGAACATATGTTGTGATTGTGAGTTTCTTTGAGGTTGTTGGGGTTGCGACCTTGAAGCTGCGAAATTGTTATCAGGAGGTGGAGGTAGAGGCCTGAAAAAAAGATGACATACAGTTAAAATACTCTAAAATTGATGTCGAAAAAATCATGATTTTTTGAGTTTAAACTGTTAAATTGCTTTCCAACATTATACCTGCAATTGCATGACCGTAACAAAATAAATAATAATAAATCGTTCTGTATTTAGAAATAGTAGTGCTACTATCTCATAATATCTAGACAATTGAAAGAGTGATAGAGACTAATTTTCGAAAACTTATTTTGTAATTGAACAAAACATACAAACTACAAAATTTTTGGAATTTACTTACTTGGAAAATGTCTTCCTTCTTAATTCAACAAAATTGTAGGCCAAACGTCGGAAAATAAATCTAATTTGACACGGTCCAAACACAACATACTGAGAAAAATTAGAAACTCAAAGTATCTTTATTAAATTAAAAATTGTTTTTTTTTAAACTGGTTTTATAGCTTACAGTCTTAAATTGGCCAGCAAGTTTACATATGGGTTTTATTTTGTTCCCCAAAAGTGTATCAATTAGCCAACAAACTTCCTGATCCACTCTGTTCTTCTTACACAAAGGAAGAAATTATTAAAGTCGCGAAAATTACATCTATATTTTCATGAAGGATTGGGTAATTATAGGTATTACACCCAGAAAACCTCTGATTAACTTTTGTTGGGTTCAATTAATTCAAAACACAAATAAGAAATATTCTCTAAAAGCTAAAAATTATATGATTAATAATTTGAATGCCCAGATATTTTAAAGGATCTTGTAACTCTAAAACCTGTCGAATTTTTATCGTTTTATTAACAGACGTAGAACAATTTTCCCGTGTAAAATGTGTTTTTTGTTATGATTATCGTTAGTATTTCTTTATATTAAAATTTTTCTGTTAAAAAAAAAATAGGTGTAATTTTATTTATTCAAAAATATAGGGTTTCTGATATTCTTTTATAAAATTTAGATACGTTCTATTTTAACCTTTTTTTAAAAAACGCAACGGTTTTTTTACTAAACGATGAAGCGTTTTTCAAGTTTAACTACCCCGTTTTGGAATATGCTTAATATCTGGATCGTTCACTGGACTAAGGAGCTTTCTGCTGGCAGCGGACATCCACCTGTTTCACTACAGATGTCATGTGATTTATGTGCAGCAGCAGAATCGAGAATTTAATTTTACTTCGATATCCTCTTAATATGTTGAATTTAACCAGCAATATATCATAATAATGATCAGTGTTAAAAAAAGTGTGATAGGCTTGCATTTGAAATATGTGTAACAACCAGAATTCAAACGATGTGCAATAAAGTTGTTAAAAATACTGGCCTCTACCTACAGTTGGAGATAATTAAAAATCATAAGAAATAAATTAGATTCTGAAAGATCAAAAAAAATTCTTTGGAGGCATTATGCATTAAAATTACCTACCAAATTTAAGCCTCTGTTGATTTTTAATGTTACCTTTTTTAGAATATAATTAATATTTTACTTTTTAGTTGTTTTATGAAACCATAGTAGGTTGTGGAGAACACCGATGAAACTATTGTATTATCTCATTCTGCATTGATTTCATTAGGTTATTTCGATTTTGGCGTATGTCGCGGATCAATCATAATGGACTTTCTGGGATGTTATGAATGCATATATTCTGTCCAATCTGGTTTTAAATAGGTCTACATTTGCAGCCGATAAAGTGTTCTCAGTTAGGGAATTCCACATATATACTGTTTGTGATAAAAATTTTTCCTAGGCAGTTTTCTGTTCCTTTCCGCAAACAATTTCTTGGAGTGGTCCCAGGTCCCCATTGTTGCTTCTTATAAACACATTCAGGTTGCATGCATAAATATTTGTATTTTGTATGCTTCAATGAGGTCCCCTCTACATCTTCCCTTACTAAGCGAAGTTAAGTCAAATAGTCTGTTCACAAATATATGTCTCGTAGTTCGGGAGGTCTCAATGTCTCCAATAAAGTAGGCGTTCCATAGTGCTTAGTAATGCTGTTGATATGGGTTTTCCATTTACGGTCACTTATGACAAGAATGCCTAGATCCTTTTGCCTATCTATATATTGCAGTGGTCCACTGATAATGTATTCTAGTTTGGGAGGAGAGAAATATTGTCTGATATAGGGCTGGACTCATTTTTCAGACTGAATATTGCTTCACGCTCCGCTTCTGTGTGTGAAGTGTGTATAGTGTCTATTGATGCATGTACCCATGTTGCGATTGGACGCGATGGGAGTGTTGTTCGACCAGGTTCCAGTGTGTACATGCACTCGCATATACCTTTGTGATGTCTCTGCTATCCTAAATTTTAATTCCAGTTGATTCGTCTACCAGTGTTATGCTGATGATCTTACAGGAGAGCTTTTGTGTACTGTATTTGTAGACCTGCTTTTGAGACGACTTTGATGTTATGATTCTGCTTTTATAATTTTTTTCTTGTTTTGCTTTTACTTTATTATTTTGAGATGCACTGTAGACTTCAGTTGTTCTATTTGTCTGTATTCATCCCAAACTTTGTGTTTTTTCTCGATTTCCATAAATATCCAGGGTTTTACAAGATTTTTTACACTCTCTAGCCACACAAAGGTGTTTTTTGCTTCATTGATGACCTCTGGGTATCTCTGATATTTTTCCTGGCCCAAAAAAAATTATTGCATTATAGTCTACAGTTCAAAAGTATATCTTTTCTACTCTTCTGGTCAGGTACTTGGGGCTTTTTATTTGAGTTTTTGCGATTATTACAATGTGGTCGTTCTTGCCTAGTGGTGGACTGCTTTCAATGTAGTACATAGATTTACGATTATTAGTTAGAAGGTCTATCAGTGATTGCTGTTAATTTGTCATTATTGTGGGAAGTTATGGTTTGAGCAGCGTTTATTTCCCTGTACAAAGCAAGCCAATCCCTTGCACACGGGTCCCGCAGGTTGTCAAGCTGTCCCAGTCGATCTGAGGACAATTGGGGTCTCCTAGTACATAAGTTGATGTACTTGTTATAAAAACTCTTCTTAGTTCATTTCCCATGGTCTTGTTTTGTTCGGTGTCTTGCATCCATGCCTATATATACTGGCCAGTTGTATATTTGTGCTTCCATCCATACCGAACCTATAGAAGCAGATATTTTGTATTTATTTATAACAGATAAGTGTACTTGTTATCATTTTTCTTTGACTTGCTTAGGCAGTTCTATCACTGTAGAAAAGGCTATAGCTATGCATGTGCATTACAGTGTTTTCTATAAACTCTTTTAGCCATGTTTCAGTAATGAACACGAAAGTTGGTTTATGTTCGGCAATGCTCACCTTTCAATTGTTCATTATTGAAATTGCATTTGTTACTGGAATGACCATTTAAGATCGTCTACAAGCTCTTGTTTTTTAAATGGTCGCCATTTAACTCAGAGTTGTTATTTGGCAAAGTGTTAACCTTGATTATTCTAGGAATGCCTTTGATTTAATTAACTTTTAGCTTTTACCTCTCTCTTTCTGATTACACATATTCATATGCAAAAATAAAATGTACCTACCTGCGAGGAGGTGCTGCAGGGTCAGGAACAACAATTATCCGTTGTGGAATTGGCGGTCTAGCAGGTGGTCCAGGTTCAGGAATTTCATCCTTATCTTTGTTTTTACCGCTTCTATAAAAAAAAACATTACTTTGTATTATAAATAATTTCCTGACTTAATCTGTATTACTTTAGAGGTTTATAACAATACTTCAGTTGTTAAAATACTAAACACAGTAATATGTGTACTAATGGATTATCAAAACTGTATATAATTTGACAGGCAATTGGCGACGTGCCAAATCTGAGTTTAGCGTCCACTAATATACAAGAACTAATAAAAATCTGTTTGAAAATATTCAAATATTTTTTTATCGGACACGTTTACCTGTCATACCATACTAAATTGGATTGTTTAATAATCTGGTACAAAATGGCCATTAAATAAAAAATAACAACAATATTACTGGTATCACCAGGATGTTAAAAAACTAATAGAACATATTTTCTAAACAAACTGTGGCTTTTTTACAACAAAAAATATTTAGTTTTATACAGGGTTTTATACACATAAAGAAACAAAATCCGAAATGCTGGTTAAACTTCTTTCCAGAAGATAAATTATTAATATATTTTTCCTAAGTGGTTTAGGTCCTAAACCTATAAGGAGAAAGGTATATATTGCATAAAAGCGTCCTACAGAGACACCCCAATCTCCAGGTATACATGAGCCTGATGGCTGAGCCATCATCATAGGCTAGATTAGCATTACTGACAAAACCTATTTATTGTGAACTAACTTTCCCAGAAAAGAACTTTTTACAAACTTTTTTGAATGCTACTATATTTTTTATCTTTATTTATTGTTTAATAAAATATTAATAAATGATATCGATTTTCTTTCTTAACTAAATAAAGATAATAACAATAATAATATAGATAATAACGTTTCCCTGAAACGAATAGTACGCGGTACGCCTATGGAATACTTAAGCGTACTTTATTATCAACGCCCTTTACTCAAAAATAATTTCGATTTATTAGATTTTCTAAGCGTGATTATTAATATCAGAAGAATTGAATGTATAAAACATTTAAAGTAAATAATAAATTAAACTGTTAATTTAATGTAAAAATCTGTATTTCCAGGTATATTTTTAAACAAGTATATCATTAATCATTTAATACCAATAATAAAAATGAATCCTGTTGAAATGAAAACATCTTTTAAAACATTCATATTTGCATTAAACAATAAACACAACCGATTAATTAATTAGTTAAGGATTTAGGAAGAAATTTTCTATCCACTTTTGTTTCTTATAAAACTATCCAAAAACCCTTAATATCTAAAAACTTCACGAAATGAAAACAGACATAGCCCTGTTTTATGCATCTAGGGTTCACAAACAGCGCGTCATTTGTGCAGGGGTACACAATAATTTGTTGCATTTATTTTTTTATTTAATGTTTTATTAAATTAAAATTGAGGTCAAATATCTATGGAGTAAATTATGTTATATATTATAAGCTCCACTCTTAAAGAGAAATTTAAAGTTTTGATATTGATAAAATAAAGATTAGTGTAACAAGCCGCCTATACATGTATGCTGGATTAGACATGTTTTTGGACTTCTATTATCTTTATTTTACATCGCGTTTTTTCAGCTGTCGTCATGCGACTGTATATATTTATATATATTTACCAGCCGTAATGAAGTATTGAAAAAATATAAAAATAATTACAATGATGGTAAATCATCCTGAAGACGGCCGTAGATACTTACTAGCCAAAGAGCTTTGATACAAA
The DNA here is from genome assembly GCA_030620095.1 of Kuschelorhynchus macadamiae. Lineage (NCBI taxonomy): Eukaryota > Metazoa > Arthropoda > Insecta > Coleoptera > Curculionidae > Kuschelorhynchus > Kuschelorhynchus macadamiae. The sequence goes on along the minus strand of JAUTXW010001085.1, from coordinate 17,083 downwards.
GATGAAAATAAAGACAATAGAAGTTCAAAACACTTCTTTAGTAATATTTAGTTCTTGAAATCTAACAAAGTTCTAAAATAATACAGAATTATTTCAAAAATAAGACCTAATAGGTTCAATTTGAATACTCTTCATGGAATTATTCAAATTTCTTTAAGAAATCTCACCATTTTCTCAAAACTGTGCCCATGAAGATTAGCTATGTACTCCAAAGAACAAACTGAATGGACACAATTTACAAAAAATGCAGACAAATCTTAAACAAATGTTGAGTAATACTGAGTGTCCAATCTTAACTGCAGGTTGAAAATTATTACCTTGGAGGGGGTTCAACAAGAGTTCGTCCTTCTTGAATTTGCTGGAAATTTCTTCTTAATGTATCACCTCCTGGAGCCTGGATAATGCTGCTAGGTTCTCCAGCTACCTGGGGCTCTTCTTCTTCGTTTTCGGATCCAGAATATCTATAATCGTCTCGCTCTTTCTCTTGCTTCCTCTTTTTACACCTATCTATGTGATCCTTTAGCTGTATCCTAACTTGCCGTTCAGTTGGTTGGTCTCTATAAAATATCAGGGATGACAACTGTACAAAGTTACAAATAAAGAATATTATTATGACAAAAAAAGGGAGAACCCTGAGAAAATTATTAGAATATAATCAACCAGTAAAAAACGTTACTAGCTTTGAAGAGTTATAGTTACAGGGTGTGTATTCTCCCCAAATAGATTTATTATTGGTTGGCATAAGGATGCTCACAATGCAGGGATGACAAAAAAGATTATAAATGGACCAGAACGGCGGCCAATCTAAATATTTGAGGACCTAGCGTCCCTTAAGCTATTGTTAGTTGCAGCAATGGAATAAGAAACTTAAAAAAATACAAATATTTAAAAAAGGCGTGGAATGAAACTAATAACCGCGAAGTAAGGAGGCGGTAACGTCCAGGAGAAACCTGTAATTTGCAACAACACGAAATCTGAATGGACTTCATCACCTATGAAAACATTTTCCCAATATGAAGCTAAGACTGTTCTCTGTAGATGATGTGAATAAGAAGATAAGATAGTATAACATTTAGTCTATGACTATCCTGTCGTCCTATCGATCAGAATGGATACTCTGATCTAGAAGAGCGTTAACGTAATATCGCTACCTTAAGGAAAGTTCCCCTAAGTGACATCATCACGTATAAAGAACAAAGAAAGTTAAAATATTTAGCCAAACTATATTGCAAATATATACAGATGTATATGTACCAAATATACCTCAAACAATTAAATTTAAGTAATTTAACTATTTATTAGCTATTTTAGTAGAAAAAGAGACAGCAGTTCATTAATATATATTAATTATTTGGTAAGCCAACTTGGCGCAGTGCCTTTGTGTTTATTTATTTATTGAATAAAGCATCTACAGTTACAGAGACCTCGGATATAATATACTAAACTAAAACCTAACTATACTAAAAAGTCCAATCCTGAGCCTGAGACTTTGCTGACAATTGCTCATTCTATATACTGGTGAATTTGTATAACATTTATTCTAGGAAAGTCCACATAAAGTGTCTTAGTCTGTCTTGTGCTAGATCTGTTTATCAAAAATGGCAGCTGCAAGAAAATATCTGGACAGTCTATTCTATTAATTAAGATCTTGAACATATAGAAGAAGCATGTTTTTATTCGTCTATTTTCTTAGGATAGCCTTCCAAAAATATTTAACAGATTAAAGAGGTTATAACCTTGTTTCGGATAGTAACCACATTTTTTAAACATATATTTTAAAAATTTTCTCTGCACTCTCTCAATACTTTTACTCCACACATCATACTGTGGTGACCAAATCAAACTTGCATATTCAATCCACAAGACAATCAAACAACCTTAAACAAACGTCAACCTTAAAACTTTTCGTAGATGTGATGAAGAAACCCATGATTCGATGGGATTCATTAATTTTATTAATGTGTTCTGAAAAGTTTAAATTAAATCTTTTTGAGTAAAGGTTTGCTCAAGGGCCACGTCATTAATACCCTTTGCTCACAATATTCTTTTTAAGTGCAAAAGACATTGCTGAGCATTTTCTTACATTAAGGTCAAAACTATTGGCCTTGCACCATTTAACCACACTACTTCCCAAGTAGCACTTTTAGTTATCAATATGTCATTGTTATCACAAGTATTTTCATTGAAGTAACCGGAACTTGGTGTCACCACGTTCTGTTTAAGCTGAGACTACATAGTCATTACCAAAATGGGGAACAATTTTAGGATAACTATTTCGTGAATATCATGTAACTGTGACTTTGACTCTTACATAGATACTACGGAATTGTGTAGTTCTATTTAAGTAGCCGAATAGTAATAATTCACCCTATTTCTGTCTTTATTTAATTCGTTTTAAAAATATGTATGGTTCGTTTTAATACGAACAAAACAGTTATGGCGACTACAAACACTCAAATTGGGAATATGGTAAAGTGTATATAGAATACGCTATTGGTATTTGAGGTAGGATACATGCGTTTCACTTAGTCTTCTGGCTATGCTAAGGACCTAAAATTAAAACGCAGGCAATTTTTCTGGTGAATATGCTGATGATAGCCATAAAAAAATTACACGCCTTTAAAATTCGTTAATTTTCAATACATTTTGGTCAAATATTTGGCAAATTTAAATCTCAAAAATGTAATTTTGGACTTTGGTTTAAATAGTAATTATCATTAAGTATCTTATTATAAAGAGCAATTCTTTTTTTAACGTAATGTTTAATTTGTATGCTTATTTAATCTTTATACTCACAAAAACAAACATCACAGCTAAATATTTATAGTGGAGATGAAAATAAACAATGGCGTTCTATTGGACTTTTAGTTTTAGGTTGGCTGCATTTCTTCACTGAGAAAATGACTTAACATCAAGTGTCTATGACTGCTCCCATAGGCTTTTATAGTTTTGGATTCTTTAAATACGCAACTGTCACTCATACCCAATTACACTGAAGTCTTGAACACTAAGCTGGTACGAATAAAGTTATCTACAAAGTTCTTATTAAACGTATACTCTACATTAATTCCAAGCGGTTACGATTTGGGAACATTTCGCCGGTTCTTTAAAATTGAATGCGTTGTGTCGTAGCATGCGGAGAGTGGCGCTGCTTGAGTCACTACTATAATTCTGCCATCTATCACAACCATAACCCTTTGTTTCGTTTTTATTTTTTTGTTTCCTTAAAATACCTCTTTAGGTTGTTTTGTTCAGGTATGACATAACCAAGTTGCGATATTTTTAATTTTCTATAAAATGTGGCTCAGTGACGAAAGCTACTTTGTTTTATGGTATATGAAGCCATTGTGAACCATTTTAACTTGTTACTCGTAGACGATAACACAACACATAAACAACTAAGTAATAGCTGTAGACCGAATTACAATGACTTTAGAAGGACAGTGGCGACAATAGTAGCCTATTAGCCTAAGGTTTAAATGGGGGCACCTATATTATCATTAGTTTTACGCAAAATATGACTAAATTAATCTACTTTTATTTTGACAACCTCTGTCAGCGTCAGTTGTAAATGTAGGGTTATCTCAACGTTTTACTTTAATAATCTATTCCAACTATGTAGTACAAACTTACTTTTTCATTTAGATTTTTAACAAATAACAATGTTTGTGCAAACGATTAATGAGAGTTTTCTGCCAAATGAATTTAGTAATGTAATATGTACTGAAGAAAGCCTACAAAATAAAGTTTCTTTTATGCTAATCTTAGAGAGCTTCTACCTCAAATTGAGGTGCTGAATGGAGTAAAACATACACTAAGACATGAAACAATATTGTCTTTTACAGCAAAATAAAACCAAAATACAATAATGTGCAATATTTAATCACTTTTTTTGGAGTAAACTTAAGACATTTGCGGTCATAGTCATTTACACATTCATCACAAATACTTTATAATTACAAGCAAAAAAACAGGCGAGCCATGCTTAAATACATTTCTCCATATGGCCAATGGCTGAGAACTTCTTGTTTGAATCAATATTCATTTTAATAATCACAAACTATAAAATGAGACACTAACACAACAAACCTCATAAAAAACCCACGTAGGCGAAAAGTAAATAAATAAAACGATTTTAGCAGCAATATGGCTGAACCAATCAAAAATTGGTTACTCTATTGTTGCCACTGTCCTTATAAAATCACCGACCGAATCTCGTACCAGCGCCCCCTATCTCCGGAACCTCAAGTACAAGAGGTAATAGTTTACTTGTAGTAAATAATTACTGAGATTCTCACTTCTAAGTTGCAACAGAAAAATAACGACTGGTAATAGCCAGTTTAAAGTAGCAGTAGCCGATAACTTTTTCTACTCTGCAACAACTCGTTTTACTTTATAGTAATACGTTATAGGAGTACATTTGAACGTAATGGAGTAGTCTCTGCAAAGTTCAAGAAGGTACTGATACTTAAAAGTTGCAATTTAGTAAACAGTAACTTTGAATAATTGTTATTATGTAAAAGTAAAGAAATGAGAACCTTGGAGTAAATTCCTTAAGTAGTTGCTTGGCTTATTATATAATTACTTAACATGGAAAATTACTATAAAGTATTATTTGCAGTAACAAATACATATATAATACTTAAAAACGTGTAACCCAAATTGTTTGTTGATATATAGTAGGATTATTAGTAATAAATACGTAGAAACTATTAAAGAGTAGTAGTGGAAACAGTTGTAGCTACTTTTGTGCTAGCTGGGCTATATCCTTCTGTAAACAATCACAGTCATGGTCATTTATCACCTCTATAAATATAGAGTTTAAAGTCATGTGTTGGTCACTCGCGCTCAAGGTCGCTGGTTCGATTCTGTGCTGAACACACTTTGTGTAAAATAATTTTAATGCGCTCGCTATTTGAGATGGGTAGGCGGTGGCGAGCTCCATCAATACTACCGTGTGAATCCGGGGATAAAACATAGATCTCATATAGCTGTGTAAAAAAGAATATATGTCTGATAGGTAAGCCGATATACAGCATTGAATGGCAAAGCCTGATGATGTAAGCAAGTTTAAATGTGGGATATATACCATATTTGGCTTCAGACAAGCCAAAACTTTCTTTTAACCAGATTTCGGCCAAAGGTAAAAATTCTGAAAGAAACCATAGTCTCAGCTCAGGTTGGTTAAACTATTCTGTCAAAATAGGCTGGTTGCTAAAATACGTTTTAAAGCCTAATTAACTTTAATTAATGTTAATATCAGTTTTTCATAATATTTGCTCTACATGACATTAAAAAAAGAAAAAATAATATAATTGTGAAATATTTTGTTTTCATATGTCATTTTTGAATTTAATAACTTGTTAAATAATACTGAATATTGCTTTTAATTCATGAATTCTAGAGTTGAGTGAGAATAATCAAAATTAAACAAAGTTTATTATTAAGATGTAAAAAAATATTGGCCAATCATCTTTTCAAATACATGATATATAAATTAATTAATATATTATTTACTTTTTATTTTGAAAAATTTTTGCTATATATACAACTATTATTTTACTTACTTGATAAATGCATGTTTAAGTAACTGTTCAGTATATGGTCTCTCATGATAGTCCTTAACTAATACTGTTTCAATAAAACCATGAAACTTTTTATTCCATTTTTTGCTCTTCAGTCTAGGCGGAGGGTTTCGTGGAATCAAAAATAGTGCTCTAAAATATAAGAAGTATATACAAATAATTACAAAAAATCTTCAATTATATAAATAAAATATTAAATAATCTTCAAATCCAAATATTTCAGGGCTTTCTTTATATCTGTATTGAAGTGTTTTTCACAGATACTGGACGTTCCAATCCACTAGATTTAAGAACAACACCAGCATTCCAATGAAGATAACACAAGTGTAAAAGAATCCAAAGTTCGGGCATCATTAGTCTATTCCAGGGTACTCCAAACTTTGCAGCTTTAGGGCCATAATGATTCAGTATGTTCCAAGGGCCATTTTAATTTTTCTGTCCTTAACAATATTTCTAGACTAGTCGCAGAATGCGCGACCTAAGCAAATAAACGATTTTTTTGCATTTCAATTACTATTGTGTATTGTAAAACTTTACATCTAGTGGCCAGTAGGGTGTTACTATCTATTCCAGGGCATTAGTTGTAATTAAATATTTGGGAATTACCGCGTTGGTTCGAGAAAGTTCTGGGTCTGGCTAGCTCACTTCGAGATGGCAGTAATTGCATATAGAAAGGCTAGCGGTGCAACTGCGAGGCAGTCTGCGTAGGAAAGGCGAAGGAAGCGAAACGGTCTATTGTGAAATAAAGTAACATCCGTGCATAACAGTATTTTGATTTGACTTATTGTTTTATGTGTGATTTATTAGTATGGAAAAGAAGCGAAAAATAGACAGTGAATGCAGAACGTTCAAAGAAAAATGGAACTTTCAGTATTTTGTGATTGACTCCAGTAATAAGGCTTAATTTGCAATGAAACCATATCTGTTCTCAAAGAATATAACATTAAACGACACTACGAATCGAAACATTTTTAAAATTACTCCAAATATACATGAAGTTTGCGGACGGAAAAATTTAAAGCTTTTAAGCGTGGGCTGAAATTGCAGCAATCTTTGTTTAGCCAAGCGAATACCGAACAAGAGTCTGCAAGCTTTCGTGTGGCTCAGAAAACGTGAAAAACCCTTCACCGATGGAGAAATGATAAAATAATGCTTGATTGCAGTAGACGAAGAAATATGCCCCAGAAATGAAATATGAAGTAAATTAATTTAAAAGTGTCAGTTTATCAGCAAACACCATAGCTCGGAGGGTGCAAGACATCGCAGAAAATATATCATCTCAACTGTCTGACGAAAATGGACATCTTGAGTGGTTTTCTGTAGCCTTAGATGAGTTAACAGATGTGTCAGATACTGCTCAGGTGTTGATTGTTATTCGAAGAGTAGATAAAAGCTATGAAATGTATAAAGAACTTCTTCATATTAATAGTATTCACGGCAAGACAACTGTGGCAGATATTTTTAAGGGAGTTGAAAATGCCATTAATAAAAAAACCTTCCATCGAAAAACTCGAAATCTATTACAACTGATGGAGGCAAAAATATGTGTGGTAAAAATAAAGGAGTGGTTGCATTTGTAGAAAATGATGGTGGTTCAAAACCATTAGTCATACATTGTATCATTCATCAACAGTCCTTGTGTGGAAAATGTTTGGATATGTCTGAAGCTCTAAAACCAGTCATATCAATTGTTAACTTGATCAGATCCACTGGGCTGAATAATCGACAATTCCGCGAGTTTATTGAAGAGATTGGAGAAAATGACTTACCATATCATACTGCTATATGTTGGCTTAGTTGCGGAAAAGTCCTTAAGCGTTTGAACTTCGAGTAGAGATCGATTTTTTTTAATGAGAAGCATCGCCCTTTTACCGATTTAGAAAATAGCGAATAGCTATAGAAGTTAGCATTCTATGTCAATTTGACAAATTATATGAACGAACTGAATTTGAGATTTTAAAAGAAAATCAGCGTCTTCCTGATTTATATAGCAATATCAAATCCTTCAAGCAGAAAATAAAATGTTTCACACATTTTAAAACATGTGAAATATTCAGCCACACTGCAGAGACTAAATTTCCCGTCGATTTTGCAACCGAAAACTTGAGTGCTTTAAAGATAAATTTTGATACTCGTTTCTCAGACTTTGATATCACTGCGAATGAAATTAAGCTTTTTCAAAATCCTTTTGATTCTGACATTGAAACCCTGGCTCCGGAAGTCCAAATGGAAATTATTGATTTACAGTGCAGTGATATGTTGAAGAACAAATATCAAAATTCATCTTTGTAGAAATTTTATAAGAGTCTTCCACTGGTACAATTTCATAATTAGCATAAATTTGCTTGTGGGTTGTTTTTTGTTTTTGGTTCTTCTTACTTGTGTGAGAAAACGTTTTCCAAGATGAAGTATACAAAGAATGTTTACAGGTCTAAATTAAGGCGATGAGCTTCTTAAATCTCTTTTAATAATTGGTACACGTAAAATTGATCCACAACTACAAATTATTGTCGGTGAAAAATCACAATTACATAAATCTCATTAGTTTTTTTTATTTTACTGTGATTAGTGGGATTCATTTTAAATATTTGTTAGTTATAAATATGCTTAAGCTTAGATACTTAAGTTAAGTATTCTGTGTCATCATTTCGGTCGTTAAGTTTTACCTTGCAAGTAAATAACACCGAGTAATAATCATTCTGTGTTTTCTTTTTCAACTATCACAGCAATAGTAACAACAATAAGACATTGGCTGCCGCGGGCCGGATTGACGACACTAATCTTAAGCTGTCCCGGGCTGGATTAATGGCACTGGCGGACCTCTGGTCTATTCCATAAAGAGATATACTACTTATGGTCTAAATCACATTTGGAAAATGATTTTTTACACCGGGTCACGCTTTAGGTAACCACAAGCTGGGAATAAAAGACTTATAAACTAAACAACCCTTCCTAATATGCACAACAGTCATCGCCTTAATCTCTTGAACCATTTATAACCAAGGACAACTCAGTTTGGAAAATAGCGATAGATATGGCCAAAGACCAGCAAATGTTTCTCCCTATTACCACACTGGAAGCCATCATATTCACTTCTGAATCTTTATTCTAGATTAAAGTCCTTTACGCGAATGGTTTTAACCAGTTACCCTCATAATGAAGTCAACTTTTCCCAAGAAAAAGAAAAGTTAACACAATTTGTATTTCTGGGTCAATCTCATTTAATGTAAAAATTACCATCTCACATTCGATAACGTAATATTTTTTTTAGAGGGTGAATAGATCTTATATACTTAATACCTATCAGAAACAACAGGCACACAGACGGACAAAATTTCAAAAAGCTGGCCAGAACCCCAATTCGGGAAGATTGCCATTTCACACTTTTACGCGTCTAGGGGCTTTAATAGATCATTGGGCTTTTTAAAATTAGAAATTCCGTAGATGGCGCTCTTCGTTGAATACGGTGACAATAGTTGAATGTTAAATGTTGTTCGCGTAAGTGTTTTTGCGAAAAAATATTGGCTGTTTTTGTGTACATATTGTAGACATTATAGTGCTCAAAGTAAAATGGATTGTACTCCTGGTGGTAAGTAGTACCTTTAGCTATACTATTTATATAAAATAATAATATTTTTTAATTATGTGTATTTTATACAGAAATAATTTTCTGGAGTAGTGCAAAATTATAGTTTTAATTTTATTGTTAATATTTTAGTAAACTTCCGGGAAAGTTGTGTAGCTGAATACTTTAAATAGTAAATGGAGAAAAAATATTTTCCGCTTTTGTCTGCCTTTTTGAGATAACTTAATCAACTTTGTTTTGTGTCACTTGGAATTTTCCCCAATTTATCGCTTTCAAATCGTTTAGGGCTAATTATTTTTATTTATTTCAGGATCAAGGGACGTAGATCCGGATGAAAATGTTGTTTTAAGTATGAGAACGCTTTCTGAAGTAATACTGACATGCAATTCAACAAAAATTGAAGCTAATTGCGAATATTTGCATTCGTATGTAAAAGATCTAACTAATTGCCCTGAAGTATTATCTAATGTAATTAAACAAAAGCTTTCACATTTTCTTTCTGATTTTAAATTAAAATATAAGACTGCCCAATACAAGAAAGATATTTTGCCCAAAACAAAACTTGGTTGGAAACAAATTTAAAATTTCATTTTTTTGTGCAATCACCTACAGCGAGTTTAGGTGGTCGCCCTGCTGTTAATTTCCAGACTAGTAGCGAACGAACAAAACGAAGACAAACCGAATATGTTGGATCAACAATGAGTTCCTCAGAGCCTGTGTATGCTGCTCAAATGAGTCTGCGCGCTGAAGGAAGTATAGATGCTGCAGCTGTTATAAAAGATGTACAATTTTCAACCCCAAAAAGGGCCCAGAACTATAGAAAGGCATATAAAGAGAGAGCTGAAAAAGTTGATCAGCTATCTGGTGATAAAACATTGTCAGTATTTGTTAAAGCAAATAGACACCAATATCAGATCATAAGGAGTGAAGATAAAAAACGTTTTCCATCGTATAAGAAGATTCAGGAGGCCAAGGGGCGCTGTTACCCAAATCGGGATGCAGTTACAATCACGGGGCAAAAAGCTGAAGTAAAATTACAAGCCTTACTAAACCATACTGCCCATCGTATAGTGGAGGTGCAAAAAGATGTATTGGAAACATTAACAGAACCTCAACTTGCTTGTTTGACACTTAGGTATAGCCAATACAAGCAAAATTTTGACAGCGATGAACGTTCGGATGCCAGTATATTTTTAACATCCTTTGTGCCACTTCTATTAACATGCGACGATCCAAATAAATCTACAAACAAAATAGTTTGGCAAAATCCACGTCCAGGCTCACCCCGCTTTTCGTCCAATCGGAATTCAATTTATACATGAGACCACTGATTTAACACTTCAAGAAATAAATACCATGCAGAATGAAATAGAAAACCTTACACCTACTTCCATTAGTGTAGGCACAAGGACATTGAACACAACTTACTTTTTACAATGGTAGATGGCAAAATGTGCAATGCTGCTTCATCTACGACATCCACGAAAAAGTGTTATATATGTGGGGCTTCTTCCAAGTCTTTCAACAACATAGATGTTAAGTAGAAGTATTTTAATCAGTTTGTTAAACTGTGAAAATAGTGATTGTTTTTAGAAAAATATGATCAGTAGCAAAAGTTATGGTACGAGCGGGAATCGAACCCGCACCTCTGCGTGTCTAGCGCATCGCCCTAACCAATTGAGCTATCATACCACTGATAATAACAATATTTTTGCAAACTATATCTAGTGGATACCGTATAAATATACAAAAATTTAAAGATTATGCTTTAACAACAGCTAGGATACTTGTACCAAAATATCCTTGATACAACATGCCTAATACGGTCCACAAAATTTTAATTAACTCGTCAGATATTATTGAATCTTTTTTATTGCCTATAGGACAATTATCTGACGAGGCCCAGGAGGCATTAAATAAAGACATTAAGAAGTATAGAGAAGGATTTTCCCGAAAGTGTTCAAGGCAACAAAACTTGGAGACTGCTTATATCGTCTGATCCAGTCATATTAAGCATGCGAAAACTTCCAAGGCGAAAGTCCAAGTCATTCGAAAAAGAAGTCTTAGATTTATTATTAGCCCCCGTCCAGAGGGATCTGCCACTAATACTACTAATGAAGACTCAGAAATTAATAGCTCAAGTGACTCAGACTCCGGGTCCGGGGATTAAAAACAATAATTAGTTATGTGACATTATTTCTGAGAATAAATGATGCTGTTATTAGTTTATTAATTATTAATTTTAAGCCGCGCCGTTGATGACTTTAAATAATATAAAAACAGTAAAATGTAGGCAGTATTTTTTAAAACAATTTAAATTCGGTTTTATACACATAATTATGTTTTTGTCAAGTATTTATTTATTATATTATTAAATTTTCCACTAGATTAGTATCCAATTGACAAATATGTTAATTAGTTTTTACAATATTATTTCTCATAAACACATTAAGGAAATTTTATTACTACATATCATCGTTTAAGTTTTGGCCAGGTTTTTTCAATTTTGCCCGTCTGTGAGGCAGCTCAAATAAAACTGAATCTATTTTCCCGAGAGTGAAAATTGCATGTACTTCAGGTTCCCGACTGTGATCAGCACAGATTTCAAACTACAGTAAGGATTTTACCATTAAGATTAACTTAAGAAAATGTGTAAAACCTTAATTTTGCAGTTGGACGCAAACATTATTTAAAAAAAAAATTTTCTCCATTCTGTAAAATAAAACCATCCTGTTACACAAATTGACTTCAAATTCGCTACCACCGATAACTGTCGCGTTATCTTTTAGATGGAGCCAATTCGTCTCGATTTAATCATTCCATTGTGCGTAAAAGTAAAATAATAAAGAATTTTTTTCTGTGAAATAAAAAAGATTGCAAGCCGAAAAATAGGTCCGTACATTTCCTCATGATCAGATTCGCTTTTTGTAGGAATAAAGTAAATTTCACCAGGTCGTCGGATTCACTACTATCAGATTCACTACTATCAAAGGTAATGAATCTGATTGGTTGGTAACGAATTTAAGCTAGGGGTCTAGATTACTACGAATTTTTTTCACCTTATATTATTTTTTTCATTATAGTTTCTGCATAATTTGTTGATCTAACTGGGACCATATTTTGAACTATTCTGGTAGCGCATCTGACAAATCCGGACTCAAATATTTGCAAAAAAAAAAATGAAAAAGAAAAACTTATCGCGTCTTATCGCGATACACGATACATATACTTCGAGTAATGTGATCAAATATTTTATATGACTTCACCGACCTTAAAGAAAATTCTTGAAACAATATATTTGTAAGTTTGTGTTACGTCATAACATGATGACTATCAGTTTATTGTTAAATAGGTTTTCTATGTATTTGTAAAATTAAAGAATTCAGTAAAAGCTTTCACATAACAAGTATTCATTATTTTATAAAATACAAGAACAAGAGCACTCTGTCATGAATGAATCATGCTTATTGCACTTATTGCGTTTTACTTCTGTGAATTCTTAAACCTGATGTCTCAAATAGTCAATTTTTGCAATAATTATCGGTTGTGATTGATGATTATTCATATTCAGCATATCCAGCTTTTCTATTAAATCTAATATAGCCAATTATTTTTTATATCGGTTGTTTTTATGAAGTCATTCAATTCATTATTCTAGCCTCTATTGTAGACGTTTTTGTGTATGTCTCATTTGTATGGTTTCTTTTCTTGTGGATCTATCTTAGAATTAAAATTTTCAGCGTTTAAAAATTTGAATATACCTCTGAAATTGGCATACGAGCTATACACTAAGCAGGAGACATAACCTATTATTTATTATATTATTCTTGAAATTTCACTAAAGTCAAAGTCAAAATAAAAGATCAAATTCACTGACAAAACTGTAATAAGAAAAAATTACAATTTTAAAATTAAAAATTGTCTTAACTAACCATGTATAGACATAAGAAAGGAAAACTGACATACACAATTAACATTTTCTACATACAAAAAGAACTCTTAAGACTAGGATTAAAAAAAGTCATATAACTTGTCAAATTAAAAACTATATTAAATTAAAATAATACAGATTACAATTCATCAGAATACAAAGCCAATACATGCCAAAATTTAGATAGAATCCTCAAGCAGCTCAGTTACTGAATATTAAGTTTTTTTCCAGAAATAAGGCTATGGATCGTGAAGAACTCGGAAAATGATTAAAATCCTTCTTAGCAATATAAATTATAGAGTTTTTAATTAATGATGTATGTGGGAGACGTAGCGGCATGGTACCCTCTTGTCGGGTGTCATATACTTTTACTTAAGTACAGTGTATTAATTAGGTACTGTGCTGAATTCCCCCAAAAAGCAATATCATATACTTGCACCTAAGACAAATTTAGCTCTTTTTTATTATCCTCAGGGCATAGCAACCAGAGACAAGCCTTTGAGATAGTTGCAATGTATGCTCCTCAAATAGCAAAGAATATACTCCCAAGAACTTTGTTGTGGAGCCCATAGGGATATTGTTGGAATTTATTTTTGTCATCCAGAGCACAATTAAAGTGGAGGATGTTTGTTTCAGACTCATTAACGGAAAGAATATTCGAGTCACAACAGTTTTTAATAATTTCAATGTATTCAGTTACAATCTTGTATAGTTTAGTGGCATCTGGATCATGTCGAAGGATTGTGGTGTCGTCCACAAACACAGGAAATTCCCTCTAATATCCATATTGGTTATACCATTGACATAAAAGAGAAAGAGAATGGGGCCAAAGGCCATTTTTATTTTTTCAGTTAAACGCTAATTACCTCATGGGATGAAGTTCACATAAAGGTGGTTGTGATTCAGCCATTTCCAATGCAGTGATACCTAAAGACCACAGATCACTACGATTGTCATAGGTGGCTTCAGGATTTTCATCACAAGCTATAACTTCTGGGGCCATCCAGTATGGTGTGCCAATAAATGTGTTTCTCCTACCAATTGTCCTGTCAAGTTGAGCAGATACACCAAAGTCAACTGAAAAAATTTAATTATTATATTTCACGAATCTAGGAATCAAATTTGTTATCTGATAGCACAAAAAATGACTGTATCAGTGACAGTGGCGGCTCGCCAGTGGACGCGGGTGAAGCGCCGATTCACATACATTTCTCAATCAATTTACTTAAAAATAAAAACATTTTTAAAATATTAAGCATTTTATAATCTACATTTGTATTATAAAAATGTAGTATGTTTTATATAAATTCACATTATTTACTTAATAAAACCAACGAACATTAACAAGACAAGAAGGGGCACAGTCCGTCGGAACTTTTATGTTGTGCTTACAAAAACGCGCCGACGAATCCGAGAAATGTATACAGCTGTGCAGGTGCCATTGCTTTTACGAAGTTGATGCAAACCGCTAGCGATTAAAAAGAATAAACGTTCAATTACCGGGGTGATTTAAAAACGAGTTTAAAAATATCTATCCAAAATTTTTATTGTAACCTATTTTGCTTTATATGTATTAAAAGAAAAATGGAGAAAACGTCAAGTTGTTTAATTAATATTATTAATTAAATAAAAAAGGAAATTAATTGTTGAAAATTTTAATCCAAGATGGCGGAACAAAATGGGGCTTAATAAAGTATTTAAAAATTCAGCCTAAAAAAAACTAATTGTGGTATAGAGATAAACTAGTAAACCTGTGGTACTAATTCAAGATGGCGGAACAAAACGGCGGCCAAATAAAATATTTGTAATCGTGAAAAAAATCACCTCAGGTTTTACATATTTTCAGGTTTTAGCGTCCCTAGAAGCCAAAAAAATATGTTTCATCAATTCCGTCGGTCGATCTGTCAATTTGTCTGTCGGTCTGTCAGTTCGCGACATAGCTTAAAAGCTACTTATCAGATTAACTTCCATTTTAGGCAAAAATTAAGAGTCATATGGGGATGACCTGGTAATATTTTGGTAAAAATCCAATATGCTGGAACAAGACGGCGGACTAATGAAACGTTAAAAAAACTATTACTAAAAAACTAATTATCCAATTTCCTCAAATTTTGTACAACAATCAAGTGTTACGAGTAAACTGGTAACATTTGGGTAAGAATAAAAGATAGCAAAACAAAATGTTGGCCTAACAAAATATTTAAAAACTCGGCCTGAAAAAACTACTTATTAGATTAATTTTAAATTTTGTGCAAGCAATAAATGTGATGTACAGATAAACTGGTAAAGTTGTGGCACGAATTCAAGTAGGTGCAACAAAATGGCGGCCAATAATTCAATTGACATTAAATTTTATGGTAAAATTAAATGTGATATAGGGATAAACCTCGGTATAAACTGACAGAATTCAACATGACAACAAAATGCCGGTGTTTGTCAATGTAAAAAGTACTTACTGAAGTTATTTATAATTATGCTCAAAAATGGAACCCAATAAAAATGTTTAAAAGATAGTAATGACTATTGTACTGAACTAAATTGGGCCACTCTTCACTATTCCTAATAAAAGAAAAGATGCCTAACGAGGGAAGTTCCGGTTAAAGAAAATTTACCGATTTTTTAATAGATAGCCAGTAATGTAAACACTACAGCATTGCCGTCCGTACTTGAAAGATTTATATAGTCGCATGCAAACACGTTTCAAGAACTATTTTTGTCATTGTACATAGATATTTTTATATTCTTCGATTATATCAGGAGTTACATTAACCAAAATTTTATTAATCTCTTGGATACATTTTGCACTTTCAACCTCATTTAGATATTTTTGAGTAAATAACTTCTTGAATGCCTTACAAAATTGTACTGGGGTTGGATTTCTCGAATTTCCGCCACAATTTCTCATCAGGACAAAAAAAATCGAGGCAATCCTGATTAAGGTTTCTTGTTAAAAGAAATGAATAATTTTTGCGTTTTAAAGTTTCTCATAAAGATAGAACGGAGTCAATCGTAATTTTCCAGCCATTTACCAAACACAAAACACTAGTAAATTGGTAAAAGCTTATTTTAATTTTTAAAAAATAAAAAATTAGTTTCACGCCGCGCGCTGGCTAATATAAAGACAATTGGTGTATATTAATGTTTGGTTATATATTTCAATACTTTATTATACGACGGACAACCGGTTTATGCATCTCGCCCGGCAGCCGAGGGCTCGAAAAAACATAGCAACCGATATTCGAGTGAGATAGCCATATCAAGGGGAGGAGCTTCGAGTGCTCCTTCTTGTCTTGTTAATGTTCGGTGATTATACCATTATCTTCTATCAAAGTTAGTGCGTTATATATTCAAAAAATAATAATGACTTAAAAACGTAGCTGAACACCTTTTCATAAGAGCGACCCGTTGAGGAATCACAAACAGCAGTAACAAATTCCACTCCCCCGCACGCCGGCTTTGGAGCTTAGATTTGTTTACGGCATTTGCTATGGCAACGCAATTGTGAATATCCGTAAGCCAAATAGAGATGGGAGCGGCATAAAACTGCTGCTGCAGGCGCTTGTTATAGAATTAATGTAAATTAGTGCATTCGGTTCATCGGAGGCAGAAGCAGTTTTGCATCGATCGAATCAAATCGAAATTAGCTTTAAGATATAGGTACATAACTGTTTTTTAAGAACAATAAAATATATTTAAAATGTTAAACATTCCTATTATTTCCCCTAAGTATTAAAAAACGCTCCAAAGCTATGGATAATTAACATCATAAAAAGGTTAAAAAAAAATAGCCATTTTTGGCGTGGCACCCCGAAAAATTTTTGCCTTTAGCGCAATTTTTGCCTTCTGCGCTGTGCACCTAGCTATCATGCGCTTCACCCATTCTTAAATCCACGAGCCGCCACTGATAAGTGAAGATATTTTAATAAACTATAGTAATATGTAGTAGAATTTACTAGTTTTAGTAGTCAAGTATTAATCTGT